>JAZAYU010000821.1:0-144965 GCA_038501625.1 Corbicula japonica
CGTCGTCCGTCGTCCGTCGTCCGTCCGTCGTCCGTCGTCCGTCCACACTTAGTTCGTTAACACTCTAGCGGTCACATTTTTGCTCCGATTGTCATGAAACTTGGTCAGGATGTTTGTCCCAATGATTTCTCGGACGAGTTCGAATATGGGTCATCTGGGTCCAAAAACTAGGTCACTGTTACTAAAAATAGAATTTTCTTGTTAACACTCTAGGGGTCACATTTTTACTCCGATTGTCATGAAACTTGGTCAGGATGTTTGTCCTAATGATTTCTTGGACAAGTTCGGTTATGGGTCATCTGGGTCCAAAAACTAGGTCAGTGTTACTAAAAATAGAATTTTCTTGTTAACACTCTAGCAGTCACATTTTTGCTCCGATTGTCATGAAACTTGGTCAGGATGTTTGTCCCAATGATTTATCGGACGAGTTCGAATATGGGTCATCTGGGTCCAAAAACTAGGTCACTGTTACTAAAAATAGAATTTTCTTGTTAACACTCTAGCGGTCACATTTTTGCTCCGATTGTCATGAAACTGGGTCAGGATGTTTGTCCCAATGATATCTCGGACGACTTCGAATATGGGTCATCTGGGTCCAAAAACTAGGTCACTGTTACTAAAAATAGAATTTTCTTGTTAACACTCTAGCGATCACTTTTTTGCTCCGATTGTCATGAAACTTGGTCAGGATGTTTGTCCCAATGATTTCTTGGACGAGTTCGAATATGGGTCATCTGGGTCCAAAAACTAGGTCACTGTTACTAAAAATAGAATTATATTGTAAACACTCTAGCGGTCACATTTTTGCTCCGATAGTCATGAAACTTGGTCAGGATGTTTGTCCCAATGATTTCTCGGACGAGTTCGAATATGGGTCATCTGGGTCCAAAAACTAGGTCAATGTTGCTAAAAATAAAATTTTCTTGTTAAAACTCCAGCGGTCACAATTTTGCTCTGATTGTCATGAAACTTGGTCAGAATGTTTGTCCTAATGATTTCTCAGACGAGTTCGAATATGGGTCAACTGGGTTCAAAAACTAGGTCACTGTTACTAAAAATAGAATTTTCTTGTTAACACTCTAGCTGTCACATTTTTGCTCCGATTGTCATGAAACTTGGTCAGGATGTTTGTCCCAATGATTTCTCGGACGAGTTCGAATATGGGTCATCTGGGTCCAAAAACTAGGTCACTGTTACTAAAAATAGAATTTTCTTGTTAACACTCTAGCGGTCACATTTTTGCCTCGATTGTCATGAAACTTGGTCAGGATGTTTGTCCCAATGATTTCTCGGACGAGTTCGAATATGGGTAATCTGGGTCCAAAAACTAGGTTACTGTTACTAAAAATAGAATTTTCTTGTTAACACTCTAGCGGTCACATTTTTGGTCCGATTGTCATGAAACTTGGTCAGGATGTTTGTCCCAATGATTTCTCGGACGAGTTCGAATATGGGTCATCTGGGTCCAAAAACTAGGTCACTGTTACTAAAAATAGAATTATCTTGTTAACACTCTAGCGGTCACATTTTTGCTCCGATAGTCATGAAACTTGGTCAGGATGTTTGTCCCAATGATTTCTTGGACGAGTTCGAATATGGGTCATCTGGTCCAAAAACAAGGTCACTGTTGCTAAAAATAGAATTTTCTTGTTAACATTCTAGAGGTCACAATTTTGCTCTGATTGTCATGAAACTTGGTCAGGATGTTTGTCCCAATGATTTCTCGGACGAGTTCGAATATGGGTCATCTGGGTCCAAAAACAAGGTCACTGTTGCTAAAAATAGAATTTTCTTGTTAACACTCTAGAGGTCACAATTTTGCTCTGATTGTCATTAAACTTGGTCAGGATGTTTGTCTCAATGCTTTCTCGGACGAGTTCGAATATGGGTAATTTGGGTCCAAAATCTAGGTCACTGTTACTGAAAATAGAATTTTCTTGTTAACACTCTAGCAGTCATATTTTTGCTCTGATTGTCATGAAACTTGGTCAGGATGTTTGTCCCAATGATATCTCTGACGAGTTCGAATATGGGTCATCTAGGTCCAAAAACTAGGTCACTGTTACTAAAAATAGAATTTTCTTGTTAACACTCTAGCAGTCACATTTTTGCTCTGATTGTCATGGAACTTGGTCAGGATGTTTGTCCCAATGATATCTTGGACAAGTTCGGTTATGGGTCATCTAGGTCCAAAAACTAGGTCACTGTTACTAAAAATAGAATTTTCTTGTTAACACTAGTAGTCACATTTTTGCTCTGATTGTCATGAAACTTGGTCAGGATGTTTGTCCCAATGATATCTTGGACAAGTTCGGTTATGGGTCATCTGGGTCCAAAAACTAGGTCACTATTACTAAAAATAGAATTTTCTTGTTTACACTCTAGCGGTCACATTTTTGGTCCGATTGTCATGAAACTTGGTCAGGGTGTTTGTCCCAATGATTTCTTGGAATAGTTCGAATATGGGTCATCTGGGTCCAAAAACTAGGTCACTGTTACTTAAAATAGAATTTTCTTGTTAACACTCTAGCAGTCACATTTTTGCTCCGATTGTCATGAAACTTGGTCAGGATGTTTGTCCCAATGATTTCTCGGATGAGTTCGAATATGGCTCATCTCGGGGTCTTGGTCACTGTTACTAATAAGAACTTTGTTGTACTCAGGTGAGCGATAAAGGGCCATCATGGCCCTCTTGTTACGCAAAGAAAGCGTAGTAAGTAATACGTTTGTAATTATCATGCAACTGAAATGGCCTTGTATCGGTAGGCGGATATAGTCCTACGTTTGTGTTCTTTACTTTTTATGCCGCGAGAAAATTTCATATCTGAATACACAAAATCAAAAATGAAAGTAGGTCTATCATAATATGCCGTCCAATTACGTCCTTTGGAAACTAAAACGCGAAAAAAGTATATACATACTTTGTATTGGTGATATTTATTGTCATAAAAAAGCAGGAAAAAAAAGTATACATCAATTTTATAATGATTGAAAATATTCATGAAGTTCTATTTTTTTTGTTTAAGGCGAATTTTCACTGAATTGAGAGGCATAGTTGATCAAGCTTAATGGCAATAAATAATGAACCCATGCCTCCAGATGTCTAAATTTGGTGTTTCAAAAAGTCTCAAATGCACTTAAGAAATGGCTTCCCAAGGGTATATAAATTGCTATCCTCCAGGAGCTTCGGGGCGCTTTGCCCCCCTTGTCCCCCCACCAGGGCTTTGCCCTGGACCTACCGGGGGGCCCTAGCCGCCCCCTGGACCCCCAGCAGAATTTTCAGGATTTCAGTTGTTTTCAACTTTCACCCATGTATATCTAAGATGCTGTTTATTTACATGACGAAAATTTACTATTATTTAGCTAATCAATAACTATACTGAAAACTGGCAGTACAATGCTTCATCTAATCTAAATTCTTCTGATAAGTTATGAAGTTCAGAATAGAATTAACAATGTTAATAATTTTAAATTTGTCCTTATTTCATATTTTATATCTGAAAGTACAGTTTTTTAACTTACTAGCAAAAGTTAACAAACAAATAGGAATAATGATGGCTTTAGAATTTGGCTTTAATATTTTGCTGCCTGGCTTTTTTTTTCAGATGAGCTCAAGGGATATGCAACAGGCAATAGATAGCAGTATAGACAGGCTGGTACTAGAGAATCCCATCCGTCAGGTAAAAAAACACTATCTCAGCCATTTGTATTTAAATGCAATAATTTTTAACATTACTTAACTGTCATAAAATGTTGAGGTCAAGTTTGGAATGATTTTCATGTAATCTTTCATCATCATGTTGTATTCACAGTTCTATCAGTTTTAGCCAGTCATTTCATATGTTTGTTATACCCCCACAATTGAAGTTTGAGGGGGTATATAGGAGTGAGCTTGTCTGTCGGTCGGTCAGTCGGATTATTTGTTTCCGGATGATTACTCATGAAAGGCTTGACAGAATTTAATAATTTTTGGTACACAGGTATATCGTCATAAGATAAAGGTCAAGTTCGATTTTGGGGCTGGTGGGATCAGTGTCAAGGTCACTGTTACTAAAAATAGTAAAATGCTTTCCGGACGATAACTCCTGAAATGTATCAACTATTTTAAAAATTTTTGGTACCTAGGTGTAACATCACAAGAGACAGGTCAAGTTCGAATTTAGGTCTGGTGGGGTCAATGTCAAGGTCAGTATTACTAAAAATAGAATAATGGTTTCCGGATGATAACTCATGAAACACTTCACAGATTAAATCCTTTTTTGGTAAATAGATTTAACATCAAAAGATACAGGTCGAGTTCGACTTTGGGGCCTGTGGGGTCAATGTCAAGGTCACTGTTACTTAAAATAGAAAAACATTTTCTGGACGATTACTCATGAAATACTTCATAGATTTAATTATTTTTTGGGACTTAGATGTAACATAACAAGATACAGGTTAGGTTTGACTTTGGGGCCAGTGGGTTCAAGGTCAAGGTCACTGTTATATAAACTTCAAAACTTCATTTCGACTCAGTAACTATAGCTTGGAATGAGATTCTTAAATAAAATTTGGTGTATTGGTGGTTTTTGTGAAGATGACTTGGGATTCAAAGTAAGGCCTGTGGGGTCAAGGTCACTGTTACTAAAATAGAAAAAAAACTATGCTCAATAACTGGTTCGGAATGAGATATTTTGATGAAAATTGCTATATAGGTAGTGTCTGTGAAGACGAAATTTGGTTTTGAAATTGGGCCTGCTGGGGTCAAGGTCACTGTTCACTGTTACTAAAAATAGAAAAAATGGTTTCTGGATGATTTCTCATGAAAAGCTTCTCATATATAAACAATTTTTTGGCACACAGTTGTTTGATAAAAGCTAAGTAAAGGTCACTGTTACTAACATATTCAAACCATTTATGCTCAATAAATTTAGAAGGAATGAGATATTGTGATGAAACTTGCTGTATATGTGGCTACTGTGAAGACGACGCTTTGGATTGATGGTGGGGCACATTATGCCATTGATTCGAAGCATTCCCAGTTCAAGTATCAAGCACACATGTGGGGGTATTTAATCACTTTCAGCGATAATTCTAGTTTTTTTTTTATACAGAACTTTATCCACAAATGTTAACCCTTTTCTCCATATACCACTGTGCACATTTTTGTGCATACACGACCTGTGTAGATCCAGATCAACCGGCACATTCGTGCTGTCTGATCAGGATCTGCACTTGTCGCATTTTGGTCAGAAATAACCTAACAAATCAAAAATGAACAGGGCAGATCCTACGGATGTGCTGGCTGATCTGGATCTACACTGTTCGCCCACGCAATCAATGTGTGTCTATGGAGGAAAGAGTTAAACAAGGTGTATTTTGTCTTTCAGCTGTTTTTGCAAGGTCAACAGAACAAACTTGATAGCAGCATCAGCAGTTATTCTTCTCAGTTTTCTCACGTACTACGCCCTATGTCAGCTTCTGCCATTCCTCAGCTTCATTCATTTGCACCAGCACAAAGATTTGAGCCTTTTCTGTCACCACAGTGTCTGAACTCTACGTTTCCATCAGCTGTAAGTCGTCAAACTGCTGCAGATATTTTCAACAGTTTGAAGAATCCAGCAAACTTTGATGGTGATCAGTCATCGTTTGATTCAAGCTATGATAACAACACATCATACAAGGAAAACTCGTCTTTTGTTGCTAATCTGTCAAACAATGGAAGCTACTTATGTTCAAAGCAACAACCAATGTTGGAGCCTACCAAACAATATAAACCTTTGCAGCCAAGGAGTATGTTGCAAGTAGCAAATAATGGGAATAATTTCAGTGACCCAAATGCTGGCTTGCAGCAGCCATTCAGAACAGGACATCTTACTCAAACAAACCATGAAAGTAGAGATAAAGATACAGCAGTGGGCAATCTTCAAGGAAACTTGCATAGTGAAGGCTAGTAGGATTTATATTTTTAGCAAATTTGTAACTATTCTAACTTAGAACAAAATAAACAGTTCTCTTGTCAGGGTTTTTAATATTAGATTGGTTTGACATGAAAACTTAACATTGGCTCTTACTTTGCCATTTCTTAATATTTTTTCATGACACTTAAATTATATTGCAAATGACATCAAGGTCATGATAATTCAATGCCTTTAGATCAAAGTCACATTTTAATAGTTATTCTAGGGCCTTTTTTAACCATTTTGGGAATATGACCTATACCCCTGGAAGTGGGGAAATAACATGTTGTTTTGCCAGAAATTGGGAACTTTGCCATTCCTAATATTTCTTAATCTTTCAATTGATATTGCTTGTGACAACAGGGTCATGCCCCTTTGTGTGCTTGAATTTTTATTCAGACAAAGTGCCTGAAGGTGCCACAATATTGTTCAACATGACACCCATTTAGTTTTGATCTCTGGTCATTTGACCCTTCTGAAAAACTGGAGTTCCACATAATGGTGTAAAAACAAAAATAAAATAAAATGAGATTTGAAATTTGAACTATGATTCAGAAATTAAAAGTAAACTGATCATAAAAAATAGATCATTAAATTGTCAAAACATTAAATTATCTCACAGTGTTTAAAGCCATGACATTTATTTCGAATACAAATAACAGTAATATAGCTTGAAATCCTTTAAAAGTATTATTATACCCCCGCTTCGAAGAAGAGGGGGGTATACTGTTTTACCCTTGTCCGTGCGTGCGTGCGTGCATCCGTCCGTCCGTAACAAAATTTTTCGTCGCACTTTTCTCAGCAACTATAACATGCAGCAGCCTGATATTTTGCATGTTGCTTCATCCTATAGTCCCATATGGTGTAAAGCGATTTTATGCTCCTTGCTCATCTACTTCCTGTTTGCTGCATATTTTTAGATTTTGTTACTATAAAGGTGCATTACATAGACCAAAGGGCATGTTAATTTTCCGTCGCAGTTTTCTAAGCAACTATAACATGCAGCAGCCTGATATTTTGCATGTTGCTTTATCCTATAGTCCCATATGGTGTAAAGCAATTTCATGCTCCTTGCTCATCTACTTCCTGTTTGCTGAATATTTTTGGTTTTGTTACTAGAAAGGTGCATTACATCAACCAAAGGGCATGTTAATTTTCCGTCACAGTTTTCTAAGCAACTACAACATGTAGCATCCTGATATTTTGCATAATGCTTTATCCTATAGTCCCATATGGTGTAAAGCGATTTTATGCGCCTTGCTCACCTACTTCCTGTTTACCGAATACTTAGATTTTTACACATAGATGACAAACATGCACAATTTCTGTCGCAGTTTTCTAAGCAACCATAACATGCAGCTGCCTGATGTTTTGCTTATTGCTTTATCCTATAGTCCCATATGGTGTAAAGCAATTTTATGCTCCTTGCTCATCAACTTCCTGTTTACCAAATATTTAGATTTTTTACAAATAGATGACAAACATGCAGAATTTCCCTCACAGTTTTCTAAGCAACTATAACATGCAGCTGCTTGATGTTTTGCATATTGCTTTTTCCTAAAGTCCTTTATGGTGTTAAGCAATTTTATGCTCCTTGCTCATCTACTTTCTGTTTACGGACTATTTTTAGTTTATTTTTTTACTATAAAGGTGCACTACACAATCTAAAGGGTATCTTTATCACTATATAGGTGCATTACATAAACCAAAGGGCATCTTTATTGAAAAATGCAAATTACATTTTGAAAGTAATATTTCACACAGCGGGGGTATCACTAGTGAGCATGAGCTCACAGATTTTCTTGTTCATATTTCTTTCAGATGATGAATTGCAAACATTGTCACTGTTCTTGTGGATCATTAAACCCTGTCCAGGTACACAAAGCATATGTGTAGAGGGCAAGAGAAGGTAGGAACGATCTTGTTTGTTAGCAGGTTATTGCATCTGTGACCCCTATACTTGTGCTCACACTGACCCCTTCTGTTGTGTTTACCCTTTCCTCCATATATACCCATTTTTTATGCATGTGCAACCAGTGTAGATCCAGATCGGCAGGCACATCGTGCTGTCTGATCAGGATCTGCACTTATTGCATTTTGGTCAGAAATAACCTAACAAATTAAAAAGTGAACAGTGCAGATCCTGATCTTCGTCCACGCAATAAAGGTGTGTCTATGGAGGTTAAGCAGATATTCTGCAGTTCATTCTGTTGTAAGGTCTTGCAGAGTGACATCATTTCTTTGTTACACAGATGTTAACCCTTTTACTTTATATAAACAGGTTTTAAAATAAAAGTTTTTGAATTTGCTATAATTAGTGATTAAAATCACTAAAATACGTTGAATAATGCTTGTTTGACATAGTTTTACATGATATTAAAACCATTAATGATTTTAGTTGAACTATAGTTTCTTGATTGCTTCTTAATTTCACTTGAAATATTGATAAATTTTCAAATTTTAAGGGTATGTTTCATAAAACCAGATTTGAGAGAGAAAAAAACAGAGTTATTTTAGCTTGGTGGTTATTTCAGTATATTAGATGACAACTTCTGGCATAGTGGTGTTATAATAAGGCGAGTCACAGAGCGTATTGTGGAGACTACAACAGGATCATTGTACAGGCTGGAGGGAAACATGGAACTATTAGATGCAATGAGTGCAGGTATGTTTCCTAGCTGATATGGTTTGGTCTGAAAAACTGCTCTTCAACAAAATAGGACACTAAAGGCATACTTTTAACAATGGTAAGGCAAAACTCAGTATTTCAACAAAAATTCAGTAAAAATTCCAATGCTGGGTTTTATCTGAAAATTTAATAAAAGCACATCTTTCACTTGTATTCCAAAGATATAGATAAAAACAATGATAAAAACACTTACTGGAGTTTCGACATAAACCTGCTGCAATTCTTAACTTTTAATTAAGTTTGACCTTACTCTTTCCTCTAAATAAATACCAACAGCAAGATCCAGATCACCCGGCACAACACATTTGTGCTGTCTGATCATAATCTGCGCTGTTCGCGTTTTGTTTTATTGGGATATTTCTGGCCAAAATATGAACAGTGCAGTTCCTGATCACAGGTCACAAATGTGCTACTGACCTGGATCTAAACTGGTTGCAAATGCAATAAAATATCAAATGTATAATGGAGTGAAGAGTTAAATGTTCATTTAACCCTTTCCTGTATAGATACGCATTTTTACGCATGTGCGACCAGTGTAGATCCAGATCAGCCGGCACATCCGTGCCGTCTGATCAGGATCTGCACTGGTCGCATTTTGCTCAGAAATAACTTAATGAATCTAGAAGCGAACAGTTTAGATCCTGATCAGACGGCACGGATGTGCCGGCTGATCTGGATCTAAACTGTTCGCCCCAGCAATAAAGGTGTGTCTGTACAGGAAAGGGTTAATGTGTTAGCTTTATCATAATCTTTAATTCTGACATGATTGTTACAGGTTTTTCTCGTAAAACAGCCGAGGCATTCTGGCTTGGTTTTCCTGAAGACTGGGAGTTGCTTATTCAAGATCATTTTAGATCTCAACATTTAAACAGGTATTTAACAATTATACTTTGATATCTTTAAAAGTGGTAAAATGTGGTAATGTTAAATTTCACTGGACAATTTTTCTCACAGATGCAGAAAATGATATATTCGTATGGAATTAATTGGCACTATTATCTTTTTCTGTGAAGACATTTTATTACATTGTGCAATTACGCTCTTGTTTTAATTCTCCTATTCACCATAGTGTTAAATACACAAAATTTTAACCCACATAATATATAACAATACCACATTACTAAACTGTATTGGTGACTGTTGGTCCTACGGATCTGTACACTGTGTGCACTTCTGCATTGATGGGAGGCTAAAATCTTAAGTCTTTGGCTGTATACATATAAAATCTGTTTAACTCAGTAGGGAAAGTTCTCCTAACCAAAGGTGATATAATACAGTTTTTCACAGTATTTTTATTTTCACAATAAAATTAAAATTTATCTGTATATTCTCTCTTTAGTCAAAATCATTTTATAGATCTATATTAGAATAAACAGAAAAATATTCTTTTTATATGGTGACATTTCAGTCTGCATCTACCTTGAATGAATTAATAAGAAACATCTGTTTTTTCTTTCAGAATAGAAGAGGAGTTATCTGATTCAGACACTGGTAATTTCTGTTTTTCCCCTTTAAATGTTGGCAAAGCAATTATTTTAAAGGCCTTCATTGAACTTTAGTTTTGTCATTTTCACTCATTAAAATTAACCCTGGCTTATTGATCTAACGAAATAATAATGAAAATATTTGGGTAACCCAAGGAACAAAAAAGCCGTATTATTTTAGATTTGTCTCCTTACTCAGTAGCCCAAGTTAAGAGAACAGGGTAGCCAAATTAGAATAAATGAAAGGAAAGATTTGGCCTGCACATCAATGCCTTCTGATAAAGATCTATACTGTTTGCTTCTTGGTCTAAAATAACCTAATGAATCAAAAAGCCAACAGAATAGTTCCTAATGAGATGTCACTGATGTGCTATTTATCTGGATCTACACTGTTCGCCCATCCAATAACAGCCGTATCTCATGGAGTAGTGTTTATGTGCACCCCACGATATATTGTATGTTTTCCAGAAATCACCACTATAGATGACATTGATGAGACAGATGGTCTGGATACAGGGGATGTAACTCTTACACTCTCAGCTGATGAAGGTAAGTTGTTCAAATCAGAAAAAACTATTTCAACTTCCTTAAGTATATTAGTGCTACTAAATGACTGGTATCTTGGGTTGAAACTAGTACTGTGGTTAAAAGAAATTGTTTCAAAAAAATCTTTTTTTTTACTTGGTTTCATAACATGGACCTCTGTATGCTCGACTTCAAGTTGAGCAAGTTGGTTGGCCAGAGATCTTTTAATACAAAATCAGTGGATGCATTTAGAAAGTTTTGAATGTGAATACAGGGTCTTGACGGCCCAGTAGGTGGAGCATGGTGTTCCAAAGGTATGAGTTCGGAAGTTTTCAGCATTTCATTCTACCCTCTGAACAGTGTGATGATTCTTTTGAAAAGCTCATTTTATGTGATAGAATGGTGAGCTTTTCAAAAGAAATCTTGTTACATGTATTTTATCATTTAAACCTCTTAGTTATGATCAGTTATGCCCCTTGGAAAATGTTATTAGGACTAATAGTAAAGATTGAATCTGTAGGTTAACTCTCAAGATTATAATGTAAGTTAAGAAAAAAGGGCTACAAGATTTTATACATTATGTCTATTGCAGGAGTTGCTGCAGAAACAACTGTAGAAACAGCGGCTCTTGAAGAAAATAAAAAGGTGAACGAGAAAAGGGAAGAAGTGCTTAAGTCTCCTATCGACAAGCAGCCAAAGAATGGAAAGAAGGAAAAGCATGGGAAGGGTACAGTTGTCCTAGAGAACTGGATAATTAAACAGCTTCCTAATGGAAAAGGGATAAATATCATTGGTACCAAACCGTAAGTGTTCGACATACAGTGTTAACTGAGATTTTGTTCATTATTGTGAAAGCAAATCAGGATAAGAGGTTGATGTAGTTTGTCTATCTGACAGCATAATTATGTTTCTTTTAAACATATACATTCAAACATTTTTCAAAAACTTTGGAAATACTTGATTGACTTACTTCACACTTACAGGTACTTCACAGAAAAAAGTTCCCCGTTCTCTTAATACATAAATCTTACATAATCTCTCTTACATAAACATATCCTCATGCTTAAACATATTCTCAATGTTTTCGTTCCACATTTTATGTCCCTTTCATACTTAAAAATTCAAATAAATTCAAAAGCATTGCTCTAAAACTACTTGAGTGACTGATAAGGAACTATTTTCAAAACTTATTAATTAACTATACATATTTATTAGACACTGTATTGTAAATTAGGATGCTGTATTATAAATATAGATAAAAATTAAGCCATCACTTGTTGTGAGTTCAATGTTTGTCAAAGAGTGATATTGATCACAATGATATTTTAAACTTTTTTAGCTCACCTGAGCACTTGTGCTCATGGTGAGCTTTTAGGATCGCCCTGTGTGCGTCGTGCATCGTCAATTTTTGCTTTAAACAACATCTCCTCTTAAACCCCTGGGCCAAAGTTGATGAAACTTGCCACGGATGTTCCTTGCATGAAGCTCTTCCAAAGTTGTTCAAAGAAATCAATTCCATGCAGAACTCTGGTTGCCATGGCAACCGAAAGGAAAAACTTTAAAAATCTTCTTGTCTGAAACCACAAGGCCTAGAGCTAAGATATTTGGCATTTAGCACCCTCTAGTTGAACTCTACAAAGATTGTTCAAATTATTTCCCTGGGGTCAAAATTGGCCCTGCCCCAGGGGTCACTTCATTTTACATAGACTTATATAGGAAATCTTTAAAAAGCTTCTTCTCACAAACCACAATGCGTACAGCTTAGATATTTTGTAAGTAGCATTGTCTAATGGATGTCTACTAAATTTGTTCAAATTATGTCCTCTGGGCCAAAATCTGCCACGCCCTAGGGTTCTCTTGGTTTACATACAGTTATATAGGAAAAACATGGAAAATCATTTTTCTCCGAAACTAATAGGACTAGACCTTAGATATTTGGTGTTGAATATTTTGAAGAGACCCTTTACCAACATTGTTTAAATGTTGGCCCTGGGGTCAAAATTGGCCCTGTCCTGGGGGCCCTAAATATGTAAAAAAGGAAAACTTTAAAAATCTTCCTACTGGAAACCTGGCCCGCCCGGCTAGCTCAGTGGATAGAGCATCGGACTGTCAATCCAGGGGTCGTGAGTTCGATCCCCAGCCGAGGCGGGAAAAATTTCTCCGTGACAATTGAACTCGGACATTGCGTCTGAGAGTCATTTGTCCCTCACCTCTGATTCAAGTGAGGAAGCAGTCAGTCGCTTGCGGAGAAATTGGTTAGTACTGGTTAGAGACCCAGGAACACCGGTTAGGTGGACTGACCGCCGGGATATAACCAGAAAGGTGTTGAAACCAGGCGTTAAACCCCAAACAAACAAACAAACAAACCTACTGGAAACCTCAATGCCTTAAGCTTACATATTTGGTATGTAGCATTGTCTAGTGGATGTCTACCAAGTTTGTTCAAATTATGTCCCCTGGGCCGAAATTGGCGACACCCCAGGGTTCTCTTAGTTAACATTGATTTATATAGGAAAGCATGAAAAATCATTTTTATCCGAAACTAATAGGACTAGACCTTAGATATTTGGTGTTGAGTATTGTGAAGAGACCCTTTACCAACATTGTTTAAATGTTGGCCCTGGGGTCAATATTGGCCCTGCCTCGGGGGCCCTTAATATGTAAAAAGGCAATTTTTAAAAATCTTCTTACTGGAAACCTCAATGCCTTAAGCTTAGATATTTGGTATGTAGCATTGTCTAGTGGATACTTACCAAGTTTGTTCAAATTATGTCCCCTGGGCCAAAATTGGCCACGCCCCAGGGTTCTCTTAGTTTACATTGATTTATATAGGAAAACATAAATAATCATTTTTCTCTGAAGCTAATGCGACTAGACCTTAGATATTTTGTTTTGAGTATTGTGAAGAGAACCTTTACCAGCATTATTTAAATGTAGGCCCTTGGGTAAAGCTGAGAGTACTTTTGTACTCAGGTGAGCAATATAGGGCCATCATGGCCCTCTTGTCTTATTCATAAGGCTGGTTTCTCTTAGTATGGCAGACATATATTCATTCTATTATATTCTGATTATGAAGGAATGGTCTGTTATGGCACAGTTCGGCTATAGAGAAGAGGTTAGAAAAACGACTTTTGCTGTCCAGTGGTGGTTCCTTGTACAAACTGAAAGGACCCATCGATAAACTACTGGCTCTCAATGAAGGTATACTTACATGTAACACTAGTATGTTTTGTAATTTACATACATGTTTTAGGATTTTTGTAAAATGTTGGCATGAACTAATCTAGCAGACTGAAATTAAAATGAGTTAGATGAAGTAAAACCAGGCATATGAAACTGCTGAAATCAGCTTTTTGTGCTATAAATCTTAACTTACTTTAAAGTTCTCAATCAGGATTATCTTTAGAGGACGAAATTAAATTTTTAAACAGTTTACCCAGGCAGGCACATAGGTTTGAAATCTACTGTCTTGACCATGCGCCTTATAGGTACTTGCAGGAAATGGCTTATTGTTGGCCATCAGTTGATCTTGGTTATTAGACAAGCAGTTAAGTTTTGATTTAAAAAAATAAGGATCACAACCATCGTCATCCATAGAGTAGTCACATTTTGTTACAAATTCTGGGCAGTTCAAGCTTAAAAGAGGTGTATTTGTAATGGGAATCACATGAAATTTCAGTAACACAGGCTATAAAGCTCATTTATACGGTGGCAGTGTTTTAGTCTGATGAAATGAAACAGACTGTTAGGCCGGTATTCCATAGTTCAGTGTTGCGTATTCTCTGTCCGCATCCGTTTCCGCGATTTTTCACTCACCAAAGATATCGCTGGGTATATTTCTTACCTCCGTGTCCGTTCCGTGTCGGACGGACACGGAGGTATGGAATATACCCAACGATATCTTTGGTGAGTGAAAAATCACGGACATGGATCACACATCACAGAACTATAGAATACCGGCCTTAACAGATTGCAAACAGACATCACCATTAAGTAAAATTGGGCACTGTGGCATTAAACAATGTATTATAAATCCAAAGCAATCTGTCCTATATTGTTGACTCTGCCATCAGCAAATTTAAAATAAAACTATAATTTGACATGCTCTACTTGTACAATTCCAATCTCACTGAAGATGGATCTTATAAAATGTTAAATTTTTATGACCATATATTAGCTGTGGTGGTTTTCCCTGATAACTATTTTTAGAAATAGTCAACATATGAAGCATGATTCATAATGCTATTGGTAAGGGAAATGATCTGAAGATTTCATTACAGTTGAAATGAATGCAAATCTAGATAAAATACAACTATCTTCAGTAAAGTGTTGCGCAGGGTCTAAACACTTTCCAATCTATTTCTTGCAGGGTTGTCAATGGAAATGATCAGTGCCTTCAGCTCCGGGTTTCCAAAGGAGTGGCAAGAATTGATACAAGAGCATTTCTGCATCAAGACCAGGCAGAAGAAAGTCAAAGAGTCGAAAAAGAAACAAAAACCTGAAAGTAAATTGAAGCCTGTCAAGGAAAAAGTGGTAAAAGACAATAAGGCAGCAGGTGATATCGGTGATGCTAAGATAAGTAATCAGCAACTTAAGAAGACTAGAAAGGCTGATCGTAGAAAACATGTAACAGAGAGTGAATCAGACTCGGATTGTTTTGCCAAGTCAGCCGACTGCAAACAGAAAGAAATCTCATCTAACGTGAAGTCATCACGGCCAGATGTTAAGAATAACTTGATGATCACAGAGCCTTATGAGAGCAAGAAATTTGGTAAATGTGTTTGAATTATTTTTACATCTCGGTGTTCATACTATTGGTTGCCATACCTTAAGAATAAAAAAAATCCACAGATTTAAAGTATTTCAATTATTATTTTATAACATTTTTTATACAGTCATCACATATTTTCTGATATTAACCCTTACTTCATATATACACCTTTATGGCATGCATGCCGCCTGATCAAGATCTGCACTGTAATTTGTATGCAAATGTGTCGTTGAAAATGATGAATTATATAACTTAGAAAATTCTGTTCTACCACAAAACTGCAAATGTTTTGGTACAAATATAAATTAATTCAGTTTATAGAATGTAAACAATTAAAAAGTATTTAAAAAAGTATTAAAATGGGGCAGAAATGTCTGATTGTGGTATGTTTTTAAATGAATGCATTTAGCTGTGTAATTTTGAGATACCTTTTTAAAAAAAAAATTGTGAGAATGTGACCTTGGGAAGTTGGTCTTCAAATAACAAATTATGTTTGTATCTTGCTTGATAAAATAATTCCAAAATTCAAAAAATGTAAAAAGTTTGATTTTTCTGACAAAAAATTACAAAATGAAGTTGCCTGAAATAGTCTGCCTCATTTAAAGCTGGAGCAAGTGTACATGAATATTTTAATTTTACCAGTGTTGACACCAAACGGAGAAATGGTGGATTTGGAGACACTAGGCAGGTCCCGAAGTGGACGTCTTATCAAGCCACCCCTTCACTGGTGGACAGGACAGACTCTAGAAATGGAAGGAGATAACGTAAAAGTTAAAGCCCCAACGCTAGCAGCCAGTAGGTTCCTTAAAAACTTTGAAGATGGATATAAAGTAAGTCGGTTATTGATTTCCAGAAAATCATATGTTTGTTGAAATAAGTATTAGCTATCTGTCTTTTTCAGATACTGTGGAATCGGATGCTTTACTGTGATCATCTAGATAATAGATATATTATTTTGTTGGTTTGGGTAAAACTGCTGGAATCAGATGCTTTACTGTGATCATCTAGATAATAGATATATTATTTTGTTGGTTTGGGTAAAACTCTGGAATCAGATGCTTTACTGTGATCATCCAGATAATGGATATATTATTTTGTTGGTTTGGGTAAAACTCTGGAATCAGATGCTTTACTGTGATCATCCAGATAATGGATATATTATTTTGTTGGTTTGGGTAAAACTCTGGAATCAGATGCTTTACTGTGATCATCCAGATAATGGATATATTATTTTGTTGGTTTGGGTAAAACAGCTGGAATCAGATGCTTTACTGTGATCATCCAGATAATGGATATATTATTTTGTTGGTTTGGGTAAAACTGCTGGAATCAGATGCTTTACTGTGATCATCCAGATAATGGATATATTATTTTGTTGGTTTGGGTAAAACTCTGGAATCAGATGCTTTACTGTGATCATCCAGATAATGGATATATTATTTTGTTGGTTTGGGTAAAACTCTGGAATCAGATGCTTTACTGTGATCATCTAGATAATGGATATATTATTTTGTTGGTTTGGGTAAAACTCTGGAATCAGATGCTTTACTGTGATCATCCAGATAATGGATATATTATTTTGTTGGTTTGGGTAAAACTCTGGAATCGGATGCTTTACTGTGATCATCTAGATAATAGATATATTATTTTGTTGGTTTGGGTAAAACTGCTGGAATCAGATGCTTTACTGTGATCATCTAGATAATAGATATTTTATTTTGTTGGTTTTGATAAACCTGCATTCATACAGGTTCTTCATATTGTTGTTTTTCCATTAACTTAAATGTCTCCATATATAATGTATATTTCATAGTAATTTTTAAATTGGGATCTTTAAAGTTGGTATGGAAGATTTAAATTAAATTTGGTACATTGGTGCCATTTGAATTGTCATACAAAGGTGTTACATAACCAAATGCAGGTCAGCTGACTTGGGCTTTTTTCCGCTATAAATAATATCTGGGTAAGATTACAATCACATTAGTCTTTAGACTCATTATTTTTTTCTACAAACTACAGATCAACTTTTGTCTGAGCACTGATGTTTGTTCAATTGTTTCAAGTACTATTTTTATAGATTTTTGAATTTTATACATAACTCTGGTTGCCATGCTAACAAAAAGACTTTGCATCCATTTTCCTGAGAAAATTTTGAATCCTGAAACACTAAAGATCGAATCAGAGCCACCTGTGCATTTGGAATAGTTTCAATTACAAAGAAATTAGTACACATTCATACAGGGGTTCCACCAGCTACTGTTTCTGAAGGGTCATTTTATCACATTTTTGGGGATCAAGCCTATTAATAGCCACAAAAAAACCCTATAATTTAAGGAAGAAATAACCCTTCAGATAACATAGTGGTCAAAAAGAGGTGTTTTGGACATTTAAAGAGTTAAATGGTCATCAACTTGGTCAAATGAAACCCCTGTTCATATCAGGTTTCCTTTCATTGAGGTTGTTATATTCCTATTACAAGCTCGAATTGTGGAATATCACAAATTGTGATAACTCTGGTTTTGTTTTAATTGTTTTTCTGTTTGACCTGTTTCAGAGATCTTCTCGCAAAATAAAGCCATACTGGAACCCAAGACAAAAGGATAAAGATTACTCCTTCATAATAAGTAAGGCTTCTCTGAGTGACAGTAGGCCCTCCTCTGTCAAGAGTAGTAAATCTACTGCAAATGTCAGAGCTGAAAGCAAACTAGCAGACTCAGATCACAGGACTTGTCAATCTAAAACTGAAATAATTATGCATGAAAATGTGGATGAATCATTGAAACATGAAGTTGAGGAGATTTTAAAGAAATCTAAGAAAAGCAGAAAGGTTGTGCAGAAAAGAAGTACATGCTACAGTTCAGGAAAGAAGTCAGAATCCGAGACAGATGGGGATCCTTTTAATATAGTATGTATAGGAATCTTTTTACTTCCGCCTTAGTCAAGTGTCCCAGTTTCTCTTGTACATTAGCCCAGCTTAGAGTTGGGTTTCTTCTGTGAACTCACCTTCTCCTTGTGTTGCCCTTTTTGGGGAAAAAGGCAATACATGGGGATCACTTTTTGTTTGTCTGTTGCCTGTCCATCACCAAAGTTTAATATTGCCATTATCTTTGCTGTTTCTTAATACTTCCTCAAACTTCCAAAATTAGATTGTTAATAACAACAAGTTAATGTTGTAGCCAGTGTTCAGGTCTATTTTTACAGATTTAAGTTGCTTTTAATGACCCCTTCTTTGATTTGAGTTGAGTTGCTCTTGTGCTCTCGCCATTCTTTGAATTTCTCTTTTTCACATCCCCTTTTTTGAGTTGAGTTTCTTCTTTTGCACTAATTCTTCTTGGAGTTCATTTCCAAAAGTTCTATTTCATGTCTCGTTATGGCCAGTATATCGTGTCATTGCCAATTTGATACTGCTTCACTTTCTCAAACAATTAGTTTTGATTCTTCAGAGTGAAGACACAGATAAAGATGATGAAAGGAACAGACAATCTGCAGGCAAGTCTTCCAGCCAGGGTCGGTCAGAGAGACAGAAAGTTAGAACTTCAATGGGGACATATGGAGAATCTCATAAGAAACGGTCTGAAGACAAAAAGAAACAAAAAAGGGAAAAGGTTGAACAAGAGAATGTTGTTTCATCTAGCACTAGTGAAATTCACGACCCTCTAAATGGTACTACTGTTGCTGGAATGAGTAATAGAACAAGATCGGGGTCATCCAGAGAAAGAGCGGCTAATGCAGATAGCAAACAAAGTCCTAATAATACAGTGGATGATGATTTGGAATGTAAAACTAGGAATGCTGTAAATGGTAGACCGACAAGGTCATGTACAGTATCACATCGGCTTCCAATAATTATAGAAACTGATGATAATAGTTCTGATTTTGAAGAAAAATCAAAAACAAAAGGTAACAGGAAAGTGACTAAGCACAAAAAATCGTCTAAAAAGCAAGAAACTCGAGGGAAAGAAAATCATGAAAATGAGTCTATAACAAATGACAGCCATTGGACTGAGGAAGAAAAGGAGAGGCTAAGAGAGTAAGTATAACAATTGTTTTTAGCCTGAAAACATTAAGGTGGAATGCGCCGATTTTTCAACTTTCGAGTATTTTAATGAAAATTTGCATGCAGTTAATTGATCATATTTCCGATATGGAACAGAATATCTTGTAAAAATATTTTATTTTGTCTCAAAGATACAGGTCTTCAAAGATGGTCACTAACGGCAGTTTTTGGACATGACGTCAAAAGAACCGTAACTGAATGTTTTCTGCTGTAACTTTGATGTATTTCGAATGTTCCGTTTTCTGTTTTGATAATATTGTACAGAATCAAATTCTCTTTCCACTGATGTAACTTTCATGAGTTTTCACCCAAGATTTACGCGTGACGTCGCCGAAAAGCGCCGTTTCGACCTGAAAAATGACGTGGAGTTTTACTAAATTTTCGTCGCATTTTTCGGAATTGCAAAAAATCTGATCAATAAAATTTTGATTTTTTTGCATATTTCGTTTGTAAATTTTATTTTGAAAATATTTGACAAATAAAAAAGGGGGGTCACCGACTTCGTTTTTGCGTTATTACGTTCACCTTTACCCCTATCCCCTAATTTTAACGACACAATAAAACCTTTCGATTTCGCGTCATACTTCAGCACTATAATAATTCCGTTTTCTGTTTTAATAATATTGTACAGAATCAAATTCTCTTTCCACTGATGTAACTTTCATGAGTTTTCACCCAAGATTTACGCGTGACGTCGCCGAAAAGCTCCGTTTCGACCTGAAAAATGACGTGGAGTTTTACTAAATTTTCGTCGCATTTTTCAGAATTGCAAAAAATCTGATCAATAAAATTTTGATTTTTTTGCATATTTCGTTTGTAAATTTTATTTTGAAAATATTTGACAAATAAAAAAGAGGGGTCACCGACTTCGTTATTGCGTTATTACGTTTACCTTTACCCCTATCCCCCTAATTTTAACGACACAATAAAACCTTTCCATTTCGCGTCATACTTCAGCACTATAATAATATTGGTTAAAAATTAAACATATTAAAATTTTAGTTTTGTAAAAGTTTTTTTCACATCAAGAACCATACTTTTGCTTAAACTACAGTTTAAGATTCTAGTAATTTTATACGAACTACATCAGAATTCATGAATAATCAAATTATAACATTAAGCAATAAAATCTATTCAAGTGTTATAATTTGTTGTTTGAAGTTGCTCTAAATTTTACGTAAGGTTTTCAAACTGAAAGTAGATCAAATGTATGAATTGAAAATCGAATACAAATCATTTTGAGGCCCCTTACGACGCAGACGACACTAATTTTAATTACAGATATCAGGATATCAGGATATCAAATCAAAACAATGGAGCATAAAACATAGAGATTTTGGTAAGTTGACGCACATTTTTAAAAAACACCCATAATGTAGTTAGACGACGGCACCACACATTTACACATTCGAAAAATTTTATCTATTTTTTCGCCGGTCTGGACTTACATGCTCCTGTAGGTACATGTAATCAATGAGAACAGTATTTATGCTTTTCTTAAGTTAGCTTTTATAAATAAATATTCCGCAAAAATATAACACAGTGAATCAAGAGGAAAGACTTTCTAATCAGTCTATGACTGAACATAGTTAAAGTTTAAAAGCTGGACCGGTTTCCGTTGAAAAGAAGTTGCGTGAGCTCCCATTCCCTTTAAAAGGTGAGCTACGCCATGTGTGACATTTTTATAAAGAAATGAATTCATTATCAATTTCTCCGTTACTTCAATAAAGTAATCAAATATACTCATCAAAAAATGAAAACCGGCAGTTTTTAACTTTCCAGAACTATTTGATACATAAACAAAATCTTTTTATTTGAACCCACATTAAATTAACAGCAAGACATTGGTTTCACGTTCCAGAAAAATAAAAAAGCTCGCACATGTTTTAAACAAGTTCAATTTTTCTTTCAATCAAAAATTCATAAGTCTTCAAGCTGATTTGTGAAAAATCTGCTTTCTTACTTTTGTTTAACATACGTTTAACTAAATACAAAATACAAAAAGTATTTTCCATTATTAAAGAATTTTACTTTTGATTTCTTGATTTCTAATTGTTCGCCAATAGAAATCAACTCGCTAAATTTCAGTACTCTCGCTAGCAACAATTTTTGTTTCGCTGATCTCAAAGTGTGGTCTAAATATTTATGGCGGTCACTGTCCGAAAATGTTAGCATTACACGAGATTTTTTCTGTATAAAACCACCAAATGTTCCAACATTTGCGAGAAAAAGAAGCGTTAGAAAAAGGCAAGAACCAGCATATACGAAATAGCTGAAAACTAGTCATTTCATTAAGACTGATCAAACGCGTAAACAAAGTATTTTTAATTCCGTAAGCTGCTCTTTTTTTCTTTGTGTCGCTTATATACTAAACATTCAACGCAACGCTTAATTTTCCTGATTTTTTTTTATTTCGCACCATAACAAAGTTCATATAATATTCTGCGCTGTTGTGTAAGATGTTTGGTTCATTATATTATGTCCTCTTTCCTAAGATACAAGAGAAATAGCACTTCATTTATTTGTGTTTCTGTCTATTTGTTAAAACAAGTTTTTCAACAACGGCGCAATATAAGGTTTTGAATTATGTTCGCCTAGTTTACTTCGCCATACTGCCGACATGAGAATAACATTCCATGTAAAACAAATGTATATCACTGTAAGACAGTACTTATTTTAAAACTGTAAGTAAAAGGAAGTGCACAACTATGCGCGCTTATAGAGAGGGCGAGACATAAATTAAAGTTGCAGCGCTTAACCCCAACCCCTCCTTCCTGAACATTTTACTCTCTATATACATAAATACACCGGTACGGGTTTTATCGCGTGTGCGATCAGTGTAGCACCAGTAAGCTGGGAAATTCTTGTCGTCTGATATTGATCTACACTGGTCGCATTCAGAAATAACCTACTGACCCTAAAAGCGAACAGTGTAGATCCTGATCAGACGGCAGCGTACGGATGTGCCAGCTGATCTGGATCTACATTGTACGCCCATGGCATTACAGCTATATCTCATTGAGTAAAGGGTTAGCTGCAAGGGGCGTGTTGGTTTAATTGCTGTACTTAAGTCAAAAACTTGCATTCCGTTTTTAAAAGAAAAACGGTATTTGCACCTTTAAGTATCATAACAATGGACGAAACCATGTTTTTAAGTACAAGTTTTTAAGTCGTGTTTGAACCTTCATAACAAACCTTGATTGAAGCAGAATCGGTAGTTTCAATCATATATTATGTATGTTCTTTTTTTTCCAAATGAAAACAATAATCATATTTTGCTGGAATATATTAATCAAATTAAATACTGTCAGAATAAATATTATTTGTTCGCCGCCAAATTCCTTTTATGATGCGATTTACGCCAACGTTTGCATAAGGGATAGGGGTAAAGGTGAGCGTAATATCGCAAAAACAAAGTCGGTGACCCCCCTTTTTTATTTGTCAAATATTTTCAAAATAAAATTTACAAACGAAATTTGCAAAAAAATCAAAATTTTATTGATCAGATTTTTTGCAATTCCGAAAAATGCGACGAAAATTTAGTAAAACTCCACGTCATTTTTCAGGTCGAAACGGCGCTTTTCGGCGACGTCACGCGTAAATCTTGGGTGAAAACTCATGAAAGTTACATCAGTGGAAAGAGAATTTGATTCTGTACAATATTATTAAAACAGAAAACGGAATTATTATAGTGCTGAAGTATGACGCGAAATGGAAAGGTTTTATTTTGTCGTTAAAATTAGGGGGATAGGGGTAAAGGTGAACGTAATAACGCAAAAACGAAGTCGGTGACCCCCCTTTTTTATTTGTCAAATATTTTCAAAATAAAATTTACAAACGAAATATGCAAAAAAATCAAAATTTTATTGATCAGATTTTTTGCAATTCCGAAAAATGCGACGAAAATTTAGTAAAACTCCACGTCATTTTTCAGGTCGAAACGGCGCTTTTCGGCGACGTCACGCGTAAATCTTGGGTGAAAACTCATGAAAGTTACATCAGTGGAAAGAGAATTTGATTCTGTACAATATTATCAAAACAGAAAACGGAACATTCGAAATACATCAAAGTTACAGCAGAAAACATTCAGTTACGGTTCTTTTGACGTCATGTCCAAAAACTGCCGTTAGTGACCATCTTTGAAGACCTGTATCTTTGAGACAAAATAAAATATTTTTACAAAATATTCGGTTCCATATCGGAAATATGGTCAATTAACTGCATGCAAATTTTCATTAAAATACTCGAAAGTTGAAAAATCGGCGCATTCCACCTTAACTCCCCTCTGGATCACAACATTTTACTGAGCTGACATTTAGGTAACAGTGAATGGCAGGGAAGGTCATGTTAGATTGACCAATCAAGATTTTCAAAGTAAACAAGAGTCAGACTGGATTAATAACATACATAACTCCAAAATTTACATCTACAAAAATCATTATGATTGGTTCAGTTTTCTTTCAGCAGTTCATTAATATTCCTTATTTAGGGCCACTCTGCCATCACCTTTAATGTGTTCGACCCTTTACTCTATAGATAAACCTTTATTGCATGGGTGCACAGTGTAGATCCAGATCAGCCAGCACATCCATGCACAATGATCAGGATCTACACTGTTCACCTTCATATTCATTATGTTATTCTGACCAACATATAACCTATGCAGATCCAGATCAGAAGGCAAAGATGAAAATCTGGCAGGAAATAGTATGCCAGTCAGTTTAGAGCATTGTTTAGATTCAAGTTTTCATTAGCAGCGGTAGTCAGTCTGATCCGAAAGCAAAGACAATAACTGATAAAGGCAGCAGTTAACATAGAACAAAGAAACATCTGGTTGAATAATTAATTAAACCATGACACAAGATCATAAAACTAAGATAAAAAAAAAATTGGCTTTAATGGAGGCAAGTCTCCATTTCTGCCAGTCACATGTTTGAAATTCGTGTTCGAAGGCACCGCTGGTTTGGGACAGGCAATAATAAAATTCCACACAGAATAAGTGATCTTGTTATGTTATAGAAATATACAATATTACATTTGTTTAGCTGTCAGTGACAGATACTTGTTCACTTACTGTTTCAATGAACTCATCAGCTTTAAACTTTCCTCCACTGCCAATCACAGGTCGACTAGACGGCCTGAAACAGTTCAACAATATTAACCCTTAACTCCATAAAAAAATCTTTGATGACATTATGGCTCATCCATGCTGTCTGATGATTTCATCTGGATCTATTTTCACTGCTTTTATTTTCATTAGGTTATTTCTGACAGTAGTGAACAGTCTAGATCTAGATCAGACTGCATGGATGTGCTGGCTGATCGGGATCTACAATGTTCCCACATGTGATAAAACACATTATTTATATTATGGAGTAAAGGTACACAAATAAAAATACCAGTGCATCTACAGTTTATAACAATTAAAGTCTTACTTAAAAGAAACAAAATCTTAAATAAAAGATCACAGTAACCTTATACCCTAAGGTCAACCAGCATACTTATTTCAGAGTAAAGATCTTCAACTAATAAGCCATTACATTTTCAGATGCCAGTGTAAGATTTCCTTGTAGAAAGTGGACATTTTAAAACAGGGTTGATAACAGACATAAATTGTCAACTTGGAAAACAAACTGGCTGTCTTTATTCGTGGTTCATAACAGACGAGATACAATCCATGTAGACTTTAACTCACAGATTTGTTAACATCAACTTCATATAATTATTGTAGAATCATACTGCACTATGCTGTCAAACTATACACTTTATTAGGTTCATTAACTTGCCATCCAAGAATACCCCCGTATATTAAACTTACAAACAACTAATTGTCTCTCCTCTCCAGCTCTGCCATAACCAATAAATCAGTTAGAACTTACAAGGGAACCACAGCTTTTCTCTCCTCCCCAGCTCCACCCCAACCAGTTAATCAGTTAGAATAAGATTAAACTTACAAGCAAACAACAGCTTTTCTCTTCTCTCCTGCCCTCCAGAAGATTCTGGCAAGAGCTGTGGCTAAGGCTTCAGTCCTCTCCTCACAGGTAGGCTCATTACTGAAACAGCAACAGTTCTCATCTTAATGAGCAGTCTAACCCTTTAAACCATATGAATGCATTTTCAAGTGAGTGCAAATGGTGTAGAGCCAGAACAGCCACAACAGCTAGAACATTCCGGTTGCAACCTGGTCAGAAATAACTGAATGAATAAAAAAGGTACATGTAGATATTGATCAGATGGCACAAAAGTTCAGGCTGATCTGGATCTACACTGTTTGCCCACACAATAAAGGTGTATCTATGGAGTAAAGGATTCATTCAGGTTCATTGAAATTAATATTTAACTTTTATAATGACTGATAATGTGGTCTTTCAACTAGTAGTTTATATTAATCACTTTAGATGACTGCTTCCTGGACCCAAGAATACAACTGAGATGGGGGATCTATTCAATCTGTTTGGATGAAACTGAGCACAGTTTCTAAACTAACTAATGGGAGGCATGTGATCTGAGACTGGTTTCCATTCTGTATTATAACCTTGGGGACCGGACTGTATCCAGTATTTATATCAGTGTGTGTTGTGAGGAAAATGTAGGAGAATCTGACAACTGGAAGAGTTTGAACTACCAGTCTGATGCTCTACTACAGAGCATGGTACCCTAACCATTTACTCCTTTATCACATGTGCAGTGTAGATCCAGATCATCCACCACATCTGTGCATCTGATCAAGATCTGAACTGTTCACTTTTTGATTTATTAGGTTATGTCTGACCAAAAAGTGAACAGTGCAGATCCTGATCAGATGGTACAGATCTGCAGGCTGTGCCCAAGATCATAAAACTAAATCTGGAGATCAGTCTCAAATCTCAAGCATCTGATTGGCTGAAATGGCGACCAGTCGCCATTTCAGCCAATCAGATCCTTGAGATTTGAGACTGATCTCAAAACTTAGTTTTATGATCTTGGGCCCAGATCTGGATCTGGATCTACCTTAGTAATTTGAAGAACTTACAATCTTTGGACTGCTATTTTCTTCTCACCAAACAAAAGTTCTTGCAATACACAGGCTTGAACACTGGCTAACACCCCACAGGGGCCTCCCTACCAATACATAAAACTGATATCAAATCACCAAAACTAAAATAAACACAATAAAGATAACACAAGGAAACAAGTACACGTATAATAATGAAAGAGGTATTACTTAAGTTTGCTTAAGGATTGAACCAATTTGAAGCAATATGTTATTGCATCCATTAGGGTATTAAAATATTTTGGCTGTTTAAAGTAACTGAATCAATCAAAATGTTTTATATGCTTATGAAAACAATAGACATTAACTTAAATTCTCATATTTACAAAATACTCAAAATAATCTCCAATTTTACAAAAATGTTGATTAGCAGTTTTTACAACAGCTTTTGTGAATGGCTGTTTGAAAACTGATGAAAGGGCAAACAAAAAGCATGCTCTGATGGAGCAAGTCATAGCAGAAGATGCCGGCAGCATACATTATAGCCACTCTCTATAGCATATGTTTTTTATAGACTGGTGAAAACAGACAAAAAACATTCATTGCTGCAAAGTGCAGAATGAGTGTAAATATAAGTTGGTGGTACATGGGCTTATGGAGTCATGATTTAATTGAGATTGAAAAATAAACAGAAGCCGTGCAAAGAACATTACACAACTTTAAATTTAGAAAATGGAGGAAAAACTGGGAAGATATTAATACATTTCCTGTCTTACAGAAGGCTTACCTTCTTTTGAACTATTCCATACTTGAGTTTGGGCATATCACAGAAACTAAAACTTTGGAATCTCCACTCATCACTGAAACTCTGCATAGGTGTTCCAAAGATCAATGTCTTTAATGCCTGAAAACATGTAGATATCTTATCAACTGTTCATATAGTGTCCGGTCTCAGTGTGTTTACTGATATGCCACACAAAACTTCAGACTTTAACTAGTTTTTCAGCACTTAGCAAACCTACTGCTTAAAATAGGATAGTTGGGTACAAGTAGCTTTATTTACTTATGTAGAGTAAAGACCACAGGACATCATATCAAAATTAATGAAAAAAAAAAGTGAGATCTGAAGATTTAACCCAAATCAAAATGTATGGTCTGATAATTTACTAGCATGTGGCATTTAGTTGCTTTGATGATGAGCTATAATTAACCTTTACTCCATAGATATGACTTGTGTCATCAGTGCCCAAGGTTATAAAATTGAGCATGGAAACCAGTCTCAAATCTCAAGCATCTGATTGGCTGAAATGGCGACTGGTCGCCATTTTAGCCAATCCGATGCTTGAGATTTGAGACTGGTTTCCAATCTCAAGTTTTATAACCTAGGAGCCAGATCAGATTTACACTGTTCACTTTTAGATTCATTAGGGTTATTTCTGAACAAGAGGTGACCAGTGTAGATCAAGATCAGTAATTTACCCATCTACAGTCCTGGGCACTAAGAAAATGCAAAAAAAGGGGATTCTTAAAAGGGAAATAACATTAAGCTTACCGAAACCTTAAATTATGTTTTGCAAATAATTTAATCTGTACATGCCATACCAGAACATAAAATAAACAAACAATGGTGTAAACATGGTATTTATTCCACAGTTACTCCTTGTAAAATAATATTTTCCTGCCCAGCTGACCTTGCAGATAAACTTAAAACATTGATATATCAGCATAGAAAGGCGAGTGAAAATGGTTTGTTATAATGGGCCCTTATTCGTTTGCAAGTTTAAAACACATGTTGGATGGTTATACATGTAGGAGCATGGGTGCTAGATGGGACAAACAGTATTACGAGCATACAGAGTAAAGGGTAAAAATGAATGTCCCCTGTTAGTCTGATTTCAGCCAGATTTTCAAATTTTTAAGAAACATGGTTTTTAGGATGCAGGTATCTTATATAAATAAGACCTCTATAACCTAACCACTAATGAGCAAGAACCACATTACATGTGCAGGGCTTTTTCAGGAGGTTTTAGGAAAAAGGCCCCTGCTCAAATTGGGAATTTTTTTTACACGGTACACACTGGTTTTACATAGGTTGCATACATACATCCAAGACATGTAGGATTCACATACCAATGATCAAAAGTAAACAAACTAATTTTGTAATTTGAAAAGTCCCTTAATTATATGGATTCTCTTTTTTGTTTCTACATGTATTTTATATGCAAAAAGTTATTTCTGTTGAACTTAGTGAGAATTTTTTTCTTGAAATTGGGAATTTTTTTCTTGAATTTGGGAAAAATAGTCCCTATCTGGCATTGGGAATGGAGCCCATTATCGGCCCATGAGACTAGCTGAAAAAGCCCTTATGTGCAACAACATAACTTTTTGTTTCTATATGCATTTAGTTGGTTTATTAAGAAATAAACCTATCTAGAACAACATATCCCTACCAAAAGCACAGATGTTTCTTCCCAGTGGTTTTTGCAGTGGAAGAGTTTCACTGCTCATTATAAACACCATGAGGATCTCAGTTATAACCTGCCCATGAACACAAATCTACTACTGCTCAACATACCACTGCAGTTTTCACATCAATCGGCTTGGAGTTGTGTTGAGTTTTGTTGATTTTTGCTGACATCACACGGGGTCCGACATTCAGATTAGCTATCTCTTCATCTAGATGGTCTATTTCACCCATCTCTAAATCTCCAACCTTTATTGAGGTACTGGAGGAGGACTGACTGAAATCATAAACTTTGTATTTATATGATACAGTTCAATTGAAAGAAAACAACTACATGGGTGGTTCAGTGAACACTGGTGTCACCCTCAGGCACTTTGTCAGAACAATAACCAGAGCACAGCCAAGTGGGGAATATACACCCCCATGTCATACTCAGTCTGGGTCAACTGACCAAGGAAAGATCAAATGGTGTAGACAAGATGAAAAGCTATTTAAGGTAATTTGACTGCATCACTTCAGCATCAAAACCTATTAGGGGTCATCTATGTGACCTTAACCCTTTAATCAACAAAACAATGCAAATCATCTACTCCTCAAGATCTATCTCCCATCCAAGTTTGGTGACTCAAGGTCATAGTTATATCACAACCCTGTTATAAGCAACATACTTTGAATGTTTGATAAAGGAATATTAAATTAGTGTTAAAGTTAAAACCAAAATGGGGCAAAACTCTGATAAATATGACTGCAACAAATCTTCATCTAACCAATGGTTTGTTGAACCAAATAATTAGATGAACAATTAAATAAACCAATAGTCCAGACAAATGAATAATTCAACTGTTTGATTTTTTTAATATTGTATTTGTTTATGACTTAACTTCATGAATACAACTTACATCCCATCTGTGACAATGTAGATCCAGCCTAGATGCAACATTCATGCAGTCTGATCAAAATCAACAAAGTTTGCTTCTTGTACAGAAATAACCTAATGAATCTCAACAACAAACTAGTGTACATTCTGATCAGACTACACAGATGTACAGACTGATCTGGATCTACACTGGTCACATATGGGATGAAAGCTGTATCTATGAAGTAAATGATTACTTGTCTTTTACCTTCCAAGTCCTGAATTTTTTTTCTTCCCTTTGGCAGTAATGCTAGAACTATTTACACTATAATGTTGTGTTTCTTTCTCTATAGAGGTCTGACGCCTTGTAGCTGTTGGTGGTCTTTGACCATCTTTTTCAATATCTAACACATCTTGTATAGATTTCTTTCTATCAGTTGATATAAGTGATTCTATTTCTTTCACATCAGGACCATTTTCCTCTATGTCTTTATTTGAATGTTGTAAAGGTTTAGAGTTTATCAAAGTTGGTTTAGCAATAGATTTGGCACTTAAAGCAGAGTCCAGACTAGATATTTTTGGAGATTCATTTTCGAACAAATTAAGTCTGTTATTTTTAGTAGCTGACACTGGTCGGGGCTTGTTAAATTTTCTTCTTGAACTTTCCTGAAATAAACATGTAAACATTCAGATACTTTGAAACTAGCAAATAAAATTGGGACTTTAACCCTTTCTTCCATAAATACATGTTTTGTCGCATGGGGGAACAGTATATCCAGATCAGCTGGCACATCTGTGAGAACTGATCAAGATGTACACTGTCCGTTTCTTTGTCAGAAATAACCTAATGAATCTTAAAGCAAACAGTGCAGATCATGATTAGATGGCACATATGTGCCAGCTGATCTAGATCGACACTGTTTGCCCATGTGATAAAAGTAGGGATGGGAACGAGTAGCAAAATCAGTACTTGGGTACTCGGATCTTGTTCTGATCGAGTACTCGAGTACTCGAAACCTTTCTGTAACGTAAGAGGAAATATCAATCTGATTAAAATCACAATTAAGTAAAATCTTCCAAAAGGGAAGTATTTTTCTGTATTTTTCTTGATAAAGAACAAGTGTTCGAAAATTCGAAAGTAAAGAGTGTGTATTATTTATAAATTATTTTATTAAAATCATATCCTGAAAACCGCTCCGCTACATTTTGTAAGATCTGACTTTAGTGAGATTGAAGGAAATATCAGCTTCCATAAGTTTCAACGATCGTACCGGGTACACTGGCGCTTGACCAGCCGCCCCACCCCCTGCCAACCCTTACTAATACGCCTTTTTGTAAAAATGGTGTCAAGTCTACTAATATTATTCCATTCTATCAAAATATGTGAAAATACACCGTCAATTTCATCAGATTTTATTTTCAGTTTTGCAAATATTGTTAGTTTATTTCAACGTACAATCAACAATCGCATTTGAATTTAATTACTCAAAAATTAACAAAATCAAATTAAACCCCGACGAGAGAAGCGTCGTGCTTAAAATATTCAGGTGCTAATTTTCATGATTGCAAACTGTCCGTGTTACATGTTGTCTGTACGGCATCAAATAATAACGTCAATTAGGCGCCAATTATCGGATATTTGTGCCCCCGAGTGTCATCTTGTTTATTCGAAACCAGGTGCAAGTTGTTGACAATAAACTGTCAGTCGGCGATTTGTAAGATTCCATATAGACAACTTTTATAAAAATTGGTTGATTTTTTGGTACATTTTTAATCAGGTACTCTAGTACTTTATTAACTACTCGAGTACTCGGACATAAATCGAGTACTCGATTACTCGTTCCCATCCCTAGATAAAAGATGGATATATGGCAGAAAGGGATCAGTAATGCTAGCTTAATATCAATCATGTGTGATTAATTTTCATTGATTTCATGGCTGGAAATTTAAATCTTCATACTACACTGATTTTGATCTTTTTTTCACACATAAAAATAAAGTTACATAAAAATTATATTCACATTACATAAAAATAACATTCACACCACATACTAAATTATATTCACAAGATATCAAACTTGCACTTGCGTGTTTATGTACTGTCCTGGTATGGCTCAGTGAGAGGACTTCAATCATTATTTTTGTGATTACTGCAATGTATTACTAAGAAAAATGTCAACTTCCTAACCTCAGTGTTGATTATAGGGCCTGACATTCCAAGGGATCTAGGCTTTGCAGCACTTCTAGGCCTCGACTGGAACGTCCTGGTTGGACCCTGGTCTTCATCCTCCTCCTGCTGAAGAACCCCCGATCTCCCGTCCCCTAAAACAGTTTCCCCCTCATGACTGTCTTCTATAACTAGGTCGTTGTTTTCTGGTCTAGTTGGCACTGAAAACATACCACAACATTAAGTTTTTGTTGCATCAAGATCCTTGATTGAAGGTTTTATTGTCAATCTCAAGGTTGTATTCTAACATAGCCATTGCTTCCCCATAGTTGGACATAGAAGAAACAGTGGTAAGTACTAAAATTCATCAACTTCATGTCTGATTTTATTTTCTTCTTGTCACTTGAATGTTATAAACTCCACGTGGTACTAACACACCAATACAGTAAGGCATGGGTGAACACTGTAGATCCAGATCAGCTGGCACATCTGTGCTGTCTTATCTTGATCAAAACTGTTTGCTTTTTGATTTATTAGGCAATTTCTGACCAAAATGCAAACTGTGCAGATCCTGATCAGAAGGCACAGATGTGCCAGCTGATCTGGATCTACACTGTTCCCAAATATGATAAAATGCAAGAAGTAACAGGTTACTTTCAAGTCCTTCTGCTTAAATATTCTTTCTACTGTTTTTTATTATTTGGAATAATAAATACTGTCGTTGACTAACCTTTGTTTTCTACCTTTTTGGTAAAAGTAACTGGATTATTTCTGGGTTTTCGTTTATGAACAGGATAGGAAAAGTTTGGATCTGGCTTGAGAAGGTCATCAGCGTCATTCTGCTGTGATGCTGGAAACCCATCAAAGGCTAAATCTGTATCTTCCTGTCAAACAATACAGAGTCATCAATTCTTAATTTAACCCTTTCAAGTATTTGTTTGTAAAAAAGACAGAATATTTAAAGAGTCTTACAGTCAGTCATGCTTAGTATTCACCAAGTTTGAGAAACTATTCAATTCCATTTTGCTGTGAGATTTTTCTGAACAAATTTTGTTAAACATGAAAAAGGGCCAAACCATAGTTTAAAAGGTATCCCTGTTTTTGTATCCTCAAAGCACTTAGTTGTATGCACCCTGATTTTGTTTATGTCAATTATTGTTAACATGAAAAAATGCAGCTCTAAGGTTACTGAGCTCAGGGATTTTTCTTAAAATAAAATCACCCACTTTTATTGACAACATTTCCTTCCCTGTCTACTACAAAAACTTGTCTCTTTCAAAAATAAACTCCCCACTGGGAACTCCTTAAAATTTTAAAGATTTGTATAGATACCACTAAGCAACATCCAAGGTCGCATCATATAAAATCATGCAAAAACAGTTAATTTAAACTCAAACCAAAATTTTAATATATAGAAAATAACATACAACAGACCAAAATTGCTCTCATTTAAGCCCAGCTTGTATTGTTCTCCCTCATTTTGTCCCAATATTTAATGATATGACAGTAAAGGATATTACCTTAGTTAGAGTGGGATACTGTGTTCTTGTAGAGTATGCTGAGTTTTGAGATCTTGAGCTGGCAGCTGTTTGTGTTTTGGGTGGGTCTATATCTCCGTTCTTCAAGGTGACACTTCCTTTGGTCAACAGCAAGTATTGTGTAATAACTTCTAACATGGCCTTTAAAGGTTGAGCTTGCTCCTGTTAAACAATGTAAAGTTACACCAGTGCCCAAGGTTATAAAACTGAGCATGGAAACCAGTCTCAAATCTCAAGCATCTGATTGGCTGAAATGGCCACCAGTCTCCAGTTACAGATATCAGCTGGGCTCCAGACTTCATGACTTATATTTATAACTTTTTAGAACAATAATATTAATGCATTTAGGTCAATAAAACTGTTCACACTCAATGAAACAAAAACAAAAAGTTCTATTACTTTTTTATTTTTATTTAAATTTATTAATTGTTTATGCAGATAAATACATATGAAGTCAAACCATATGAAGTCAATCATTTGAGAAAATACAAATTTATGCAAAACGCCTCACTTTTTGTGATATTTGTAGAAAATAATATGATGTTCTACTGGGAAAAGTGAGCGACATCAACGCATTTGTTTACGGAACAAGTACTTGAGATAAAGTTACGTGAACTCAGTCACTTGTGTAAAGGCAAAGTTTGTTAAAAAGTTTCAAAATAACACTACATAACATGTGCTAGCAAATTGTGATACCCTTACTTAGTTTACTCTCAAGCACTAAAGATCATTTGTGGTAAGTTTGAAGTTAATTGCAAAAAATATAAACTTTCACTCAAAAGTAATTTTGTAACCCCTCAACTCAGCGGGATATTGCTGTTAACCCATCACGGCAAACAGTGCAGATCCAGATCAGCCAGCACATTTGTACCGCCTGATTATGCTCTGTTCATTGTAGATTAATTAGGCTATTTCTGACCCAGAAGTGACCAGTGTATGTCTAGATCAAATGGCATGGATTTGCCAGATGATCTGGTTCTTAACTGGTAGCACAACATGAAAATATGTATATATATAGAGTAAAGGGTTGATCAAGATTACCTTGTTTCTTTTCATGAGTTTTTCAATATGCAGTTCTTTCACAAGCTGTTGTCTGTTGCTGATGGTGTCACCATCACGAGGGAACTCTTCATCAAGCACCTGTAGAGTTGTTTTAAATCCCTGGAAAGAAAAATCCTTAATAAATTTGCTATGTTTCATAGCACAATGTTGAGGCCTTCAACAAAGTGTCAAGTAAGTATTATATTGATCAATAAAAAACATATTTTATGACCAAACTAATATAATTGTATGCCAAAACCAAGAAAATTGAAGAAAAAAAAAGTTAGAACTAAAACCTGGCCTCATTTGATTCTTTACATAATTAAAGAAAAATAAGATATTGGCACAATTATACTGCTGTGATGGTTCAATGTTGATTCTACATCTACATTTGAATTGTTTTCTTTTTTAGTAGAATAATAAAGATGGATGTCAGAATAATATTTAGTGCCAAAGTTTTTTCTCAGGAATTTGCAGTATCTAGTTTTTAGATGTATACAAATTTTCAAATTGGAGAAACTTTTCCTTATTATGACAGTTTAAAAGATAAAATTTTGAGATACCAGAAACAAGAAAATGTGCAGTTTAACAAATGAGACTATAGATCAGTTACTGCAGCCAAAGCGTGCAGGCCAAAGAAAATTTTTTACGATATTACGTTTAGTGAATTAACATACAGTTGTATACATGGGGCAGGAAATTTAAATTCTATGGCAATGGCAAAAAAACAAATGAACTTCATATGAAGTATATAGATTTTAAAATTGTTTAATATGTCACTTGTGAATATTTGTCACTGGGATCACGCAAATTGTAGAGGTTAACTCATCATGCATCACTTTTAATATGCTAATTTGCAGCCGAAATTTTATAAATTTTTTGTCATAGGAAATGCAATCTTTTTTCTGTAATGAATGAACACACACATGCATATTTATGTTGAACAGTCTGTGTGTCATCTCAGGCCTTTTTCTGAAATTTATGAAACTGTGAATTTGTGGAAAAATCATGCTGCTACATCATAACAATAAAGAATCCTACAAAAGTAAGGTATAAAACCTCTTTATTTGAAGTAAGGAGTCACAGAAAATACATCACACAATTAATCTTTATTACATTTGTGCACCTGAATAACCATAATCTATCTTTTTGTTTTATGTTAAGTGAATGTCAACACAATTTTAAAGGCAACACAATGAATGGTTTATTCTAAAGTTTATTGCATATATTTACAAGCTAGTGTACATTGAATCTGGCATGGTTAAATCTCTATGTCAAGTGATGATTCTACGATGGAGCGCTCTCTGCCTCCAAAGTCATGTGATTGGTCATAGGTTATAGTCAGTTTCAATGATAGAACACTCTTGTCATAAGCTAACTTTGACATTAAATTGAACTCTAAGGAACACAGTCAAAAGAACAAGCTTGCGGGCCTTTGCAACTCTGAACACATCACACAGTTTTAAAAAATCATGCTAATGTCCGTATGCATATCAGATTTTGATATTGTATCTGACAAACACGACACTCCGCACTTTCACTTTCTTTCTGGCCATCTTCTGAAGATTTCTTAGCAGTTGTACTGCTAAGGTTGGTATCAGTGGATGGTGACGGTGTTTTACTTGGTGTCTACCATAAACATTTTAAAGAATTAGAACCCTTGGTGTCTACTTTCCTTGTTTTCTTTGAATAATATTTGCAATTTCTCGAATTTTTTTTCTACTGGAAACGGAAAGGAACTGGAAAGCGATTGATAAATCCTGTCCTGTACCGTCCCAAAACTTGCTATAGATACTCTAGCACCATGCAGGTAGCGGGATTATGTGAACCCATCGGCATCGAATTTTCAACTTTCAATTGGGAATTTTTTTGGGGGAAAATTAAAATTGGCATTGGGAATGGGCCCAATAGTCGGACCCATGGCATGCACAGAAAAAGGCCTGCATCTATTTCAGTAATTACTGCTGTTGAATGTTTATTTGGCATAATTTAGTTCATTGTATTATTAAAGAGAGTTGTTTCCCTAAAATCTGGCATAAATTTAGGAATTCATACCATTAAATACCCTTAAAGCTATGCAATGTTAATTATTATCCTTCTTCTTCCATAATACTGGACATCTTCAACTGACTGAAGTTTACTGCCTGGTTAAATGCGCAAAGAGAATAGATAAGAGTAAAAAGTTGGAGAATATTTATAAATGAAGGTTAAAAACGGACAAGAAGCAATTAGACAGAGTTGGGACAGTTGCTTACGGAATGACTCAACTGACCCCTAGTCTTCAACCCATTACATAAATGCAAATAATCTGTTTTCTTTCGAGGCAGTAGTTTGGTTGAAATTAATAGAATATACCTTTTCCTACAAAAATGCTTAACCCTTTCTTCCTTACATATACCTTTATTGCGTGGACAAACAGTGTAGATCCAGATCAGTCATCACATCCCTACTGTCTGAACAAAATCTACACTGAAATCCTCTCTGGAACCGGTCAAGGAGAAAATAGTACCTTTATAGTCTCCTCAACTGGGGCCGACCAAGGAGAAAATAGTACCTGTATAGTCTCCTCCACCGGCAGCCAGACCAGGAGACCATAGGAATCCTCAACCAGGCACCGTCGAGGAGACACTTCCAAAACTTGGCTAAAGAATCAGTAAGTTAACTGCTATTTAAACCCCAACAAAAGCTTTTACCTTTCTACTCAAATATTCGCGGACAAGAGATCCTGCTATACTTTCAGCGAGGGTGGTTGTCATCTCTAGAATCTGGAAAAATCACGCTTATGACGAAAATACATCAACCAGGTACGAATGTTTTTACACCTTTGACGCCATTTTGAAACATTCCTGTGGTGATATCGAACAAACGAGAATATTTGAACGGTTTCCAAAAATCTGATTTTTCATAAGTAATCCATAATTCAATAAAACAAAAATTTTACAATACAATTTATGTTAAAATATCACACCTAAAAAAAACATTAAAATGCAGGTGCGAGTAGGCCTAGTTTGAAATGGCGCGAAAGTTCATTATTGAGTACAAGAAATGAAATGGTGAAAAAACAAATAAAACGGTAGAACTTAGTCATAAATCACTCAGTTTAGCCAAATTTGTCATGGCAGGTTATGTTAAGTTGCAAAAAAATGATTGTTAAAATCCAAAATTGAAGGATATTTAAAAAGATAACATTTTTAACCTGAATTTTAGTAGGTCGCCCTTTCGTTGAAAAGTTTGGAAGAAAAGGCGATAGACACATAGGGCCAGGGATCACTTTATCCGTCGATCCGTTCGTCACGAAAACTTAACGTTGGCAATAACTTTGCCATTTCTCAATATTCATGAATCTTTCAAATTAGATCTGCTTTTGACAATACGCTCGTCATGATGCCAAATTCTACAGGTCAATGTCACATTGAGTTATGCCCCTTTTTGTACATGGATATTTACACGAAAATTTTACATTAGCTATAACTTTGCAATTTGTCAATATTTCTTCATGAATTTTTTAAATTATATTGTTTAAGAAATCACGCTTGTGATGCCAAATTGTTTAGTTAAAGTCACATTTGCTCTCGTGATGATGCCAAATTCTTTAGTCAAAGTCACATTTTATGAAGTTATGTCCGTTTTTAACTCGCCAGAGCCAAAAGCTTGTGAGTGAGCTATTGTGATCAGAAGTGGACCCCAGATGTCCGTCGTCCGTCAACTTTTTTGTTTGTTAGCCTGATGGAGGCCACAATTTTTAAACGATTGTCATCAAACTTGGTCGGAATGTTTCTCTTGGTGGTGTGATGATCCCTTTCTAAGTTTCTTGCATACCGGATAAGTATTTCAGCATTATTTAACGGGGATAGAAAATCTGTATAGTCTCCTCCACCGGCAGCCAGACCACATCTTCAAGTATCTGACGTAATATAAAATTCAAGTTGGTGATGTCATTTAGAAAATAAGGTTGGCGTTAACGTCAATATTTCAGCGTAAGCAAACAAAATTAAGTTTGTATAAATGTATACAAATGTTATAAACAGTAAAAGGTATGCAAGAAAAAGTACCTTGCATGAGACATTCGGTAAAGATAGAAAAATCTGTCACATTAGGATCTAAAAAAAAACTGGCAAATACAGAACTCTATCACTTGTGTTTGCATTTATTTGTGGACAATTATAATCATGGTCATCACAAAGTATTCATCTGTTATTTCAACCACACATTTTTGAATATAATTTTTTTGCATTCATGAGGATATGAAAAACATTTTGGTTAAAAAAAGTGTGTGAAGCATGAAGACTTCACTCTAACTGTAAACAACCTAATTTTTTTTCATATCTTAATGAACATGATAAAAATTAAGAATTTCAATTCTTATATTTACACTCCTAAATGTTCACAATTCTTAACAAAATTTTAAGACAATTTGTGATTTCATAGCCTTTTGGGTGTAACTGGAACAGACTCATTGACAACAAAGTAAATGATGTCATGTTTTTTCGCAGAAACCCTTGGTAAACATGCATGCATGTTGGCATCACAAGAAAAAACATTTTGCACAGTCCAAAGGTTTGTTTTTCATTTTCAGGAATAGCAACAAACTGGACATTTCAAACCATAAAATGACAGAATTTTTAGAATTGTTAGACAATGTAACTCACACTGAGATGTTACACTGATGTAAGATGGATTCAAATGATGAACTAGACAAATACCTTGAACAAATCTATTTGAGAAAATGTGTTTCTTCTATTTCTCAAGAAGAGATCAATTTTATTAAAAATGGAATTGAAGACCAAGTTTTTCAGTACCTTGAACAAACATACAAAGGCATTCCTAAACCATGCACTGACAAAAAGTGTGAAATTAGTAATGAAGAATCTGGTTTTGAATTATTAAAAGTTGGAAGTTTTTATGAAGGGACCAAAAATGGGTTTCCTGATGAATTTGATTTTATTGCAGTCCTTGGAATTACTGACAAGATGCCTGATCACGAAACTACCCCTTGCTTCCGTAAGGAATGTTTTTGCTCAAGATGCAAACCTTACACATCAGAAGATTTCAAAGGAGCAGAAATTTCCTTCCATTTCACAGCTGGCACACGGAAAAATGGAAACGCTGAGAAATTGGAATTCTATTATAAAAAGGATTCTCATGAAAGGATAATAAATGCTGATGTGGTTGTAGCTTTACGATGTAAAAGTTTGGAAAATTTGCAGTTGGAAGCAACAGCATTTCATCCAAAGTTTTACCAGGAAGTCATGAACACGGGACAGGCTCTTTTTATTTATACAGGAGCATCTTCATCTCACGAGGAAACTCTTCCAAGCGGAGAGAAGGTCACGATACACGATGGGCTGTGGAAAGTTTCTTTCACTGAAACAGAAGTACGATTTGTTCGAGAAATTCTATCGGATCAACACAGAAAAGTGTACAGGATAATCAAGTATCTAATAAATGGGCCGTTTGGAGAAGACTTATTCAAACATTTGGATGAAACATATGCATTCAGATATTGTACACTATTTCCTGCTAAATTTTGCATATCTTCATATGCAATCAAGGTAGCAATGTTCTACCACAATTACAATTGTTCAAATGAAGATTCAGTTGGGAAATGTGTGATACAAGTGCTTGAACATTTACTCTTCACATTTTGTGCATCAGGTCCAGGCATGGTTTTTATGAATCCATTATTTAATGAGGGTCCTAGCATTGCTGTTGGAAATTTTCAGTTTCTGACAAGTTTTTATTGGTGTTTGAAGGCCTTCATTTTTCGTTTAGTATCTCTCAAGAACGGCAAAGTTAAAAAGTGTGATCATGATTTCGAGGAATCATTGCAAGAAATGGCATTGAGGCTGCCAATTTTTCGAGGCTTCATTGAATATCGCAAGAAAGAAGCTAAAAAATATTCACACCCATTGTTCTTACTTTGTAAGAGGCCAAAGCAGTATGATGCTGATGTTGAGAAGTTGGAAAGATATCTAGAAAAGAGAAAGAGTATTCCCTACTGCCCATGGTGTGATTTTGAGGAGTTGCTTAGTGTTTAATATGAAATAAGCATTGTAATGTACATGTTCAAATAATTGTACATTGTTACATATATTCAGATTTTATATTCCTGACAGTTTGAGAATGTAGACGTTACAACTCGAGTATGGTATGGTGGGTGAAATTGTAAATGAAATCGTTAAAAATTTGGTTTGCTGTACTTCAGGTAACATTAATTACACATAAAATAATTAGCAGTTTATGTAAGCACAGAACTTCCATTAAAGATCAAACAGTTTTGAAAATGTGTACACTTGTTCCTAAACCTATCCAAATTTGGTTTGCCAAGTGCAATGATGTAAAGTAAAAGTAACTTTTTGGGGAAAACTGCATTTTCATTGAAATTTTTGAGATGAGAAGTGTTTTTTTTCAACCAAAAGAAGAGACTTAAGGTTCCGCAAAGATTGCAAATGGCGAAAAGTGGCTAAATTTTCAAAATTGAATTTTGGGGGAAATACTAATTGCCACCTAGATTTTAGTAAATAAATGTATTCAGGGCTTTTTTTTCACCATTTTGGGAATATGACCCATACCCCTGGAATTGGGAAATTAAACGTCGTTTTGCCAGAAATTAGAAATTTTTTAGCATCATTGGGGAATAAGAAGTGTTACTGTTATCTGCTGTTTTTTTAGTCATTGCCATCCATAATTAATATTGTCAGTAATTCCTGGCTTAAAGAGCAAAAGATGCAGTGATGATGCTGTTGTTTTTCATCAGAAATGTTTGTTTTGATTCAATTGGGAATTTTTCTTCTCAAATTGGGAAAAAAGTATATGTTTTGCCATTGGGAACATGACCGAATAACGGCTATAAAATCAACTGAAAAAAAGCCCTGGTATTTAGCTATGGATGTAGTAAATGTTTGCAAGCTTAATTTAGTCTAATTCATGTTCTAATTACTAAGCACATAATAAAACAAAAGAAAAACCGTTTGCATGAGAACTCTGAAACTCATGAACAATATTCCAAAGCAACTTATTCCTGAAATAAGTATATGCTGGTCTACAATGTTTAGTGCCCATTCGTCAAAATAATGTAAGGGTTTTCAAGAAATTCAAGAAAATCTTACTTGAACCAGGAAGTAAGATTTCCTTGAATTTCTTGAAAACCCTAACATTATTTTGACGAATTGGCACTAAACATTGTAGACCAGCATATACTTATTTCAGGTACGAGTTGCTTTGGTATATTGTTCATGAATTTCAGAGTTCTCATGCAAATGGTTTTTCTTTTGTTTTAGTATGTGCTTAGTAATTAGAACATGAATTAGACTAAATTAAGCTTGCAAACATTTACTACATCCATAGCTGAATACATTTATTTACTAACATCTAGGTGGCAATAAGTATTTCCCCCAAAATTCAATTTTGAAAATTTAGCCACTTTTCGCCATTTGCAATTTTTGCGGAACCTTAATCACCTTTGCAGAGTTATCATTCCTTAAAATGACTCATCCCTGAAAGGGCTCTTGACAACTTTTGTGGACAGGTACCTGTACCCTCAGAAAGGGGAATTTTGCATTGTTTTTAGACAAACAGGGGAGTTTTCGTATGTTGTGACTTATATTCATAACACATTTCAAAGTGTTACTCCTATTCATAACAAAGATATTTTACATAGCTAGTATATTTTGTGACTTCCATTAGACTGACAAGTTAAACAAATGCAACCAGAAGTTTTTTTCCTTAACAAACTGACACTGATAGTTGACATCTTCCCCTGGAAATACTTTCCCCATCAATCACTTTTCCCCCTTTAAAGTGTTAAATATTTATAAAAAAGGTAAACAGATGCTAAATTTTTAGTTTAGTTTAATCTATTTCATCTAAAATCTGCATGATTTTTAATTAATTTCTGTTTAGTAACGATGTACACACGATATCTATTATTAATTGACAAGTGTTACTAAATATGGACTTTCTATGTCATGAACACTATATCCTAGCTTTGGACATTCGCTTTTTGTTATAATAGGAATCAATTTTGATAGTGGAAACCAGACAATACTTTGTTTATTTGCGGTCAGTGGAAACCAGACAATACTTTGTTTATTTGCGGTCAGTGGAAACCAGACAATACTTTGTTTATTTGCGGTCAGTGGAAACCAGACAATACTTTGTTTATTTGCGGTCAGTCGAAACCAGACATTTCTTTGTTTATTTGCGGTCAGTGGAAACCAGACAATACATGTACTTTGTTTATTTGCGGTCGCTTGTAAAATTACTGATACTGGATTATCGACATATTTGTATGGAATGCACATGCCAGTTATAAATGGATTTTACAACTACAATAAAAAATTATTGTAGCAATTTTTTAGGGACAAGTGATATTTCAAATCATTAAAAATATATCCCAACAATAGGTCATTTATCATTTAACTCTAGTTTAAACATGCACTATGATTTTTCCCCATTTGAATGTTTTTGGCACATCTTCCCCTGTTCCTAAAAAAAACTCTGGACAATCGCATTCAAGTTGTTTGTGTACTCTTTCTTTTTGAACTTTAATAAATACCTTTCCAAAGTTAACATTTCATTTTAAAAAATTTTTAAGAAATTACGAGCTGTAAATTTCTGAAGACTGGAATTTTAATTGGCTACATACATCAATTAAAAGTGAAACAATTAATGGCATTATGAAACTGATTTTTACTCAGTGACATTGCCCCTTCATCAGTTGATGTTTTACTTGTTATTTTTCTCTGGTCATGTTTATGATTATGCAACATTTTGTTGAGCCCACGTGCAGTGAGCTTGATCTAGTTGTCACACTGGTGGTTCGGTGCGTCCATGCGTGCATCTCTTGTGCGTTTGTCTGGACTATAAGTTTGTCATGCATTGAGTAATCTTGAATATACTACTGAATTCGATTTCAGTTAGATTTTGGCTGCCGCTTGTAGCCAAAACATCAAATGCTTGGCGCAGTGACTGATATTTTCGTTGAGAAGTAGCGGCAAAGTTTAATTGACAGAACGCTGTTCATAGTTATCACACCTTCAGGTTGCTTTAATTTAAGCCACACCTTTTGTTATTGCATCAGGCATACATGTATCATTCAAATCTTTACGAAGCGTCATTTTCAGTTCAACTTTTGCAAGCGACAAAAATTTGATTGACAGCAACGCCTTGTTTGGAAGAAGAACGTTGTGTCTTCTGATTGGAGCAGCAGTTCTAACAGTCATTGCATGACAAAAAAGTGATTGTAGTCTTTTGAAGTGTTGCAGTGCAACAAATATTTACGGAGGTCCCTCGCTGGGCCAAAATCTAATTGAAATCGAAATCTGTAGTATTTGGCAGACATGTCATCCTCAGTGAGAATGAGTGTGGCATTAAAACCCAGGTTCCCACCTCAAAGGTCAAGGTCACAGTTGCGGGCTAAAGGTCATGTTAGATTTTGTCTGGCACATGGAATGCATAGAGCAATCTTGTTTATATTTAGCATTAATGTTAAATCTCGGTGAGCAAACCTTGGTTCCTGTGACATTTGACACTTGTGTGGCAATTCTTGTTTGTGACAAAAATATGTATGTGTCAAAACTGTATGTAAACATTGCTTTCTCTTCAATGGGCTTGGCATGTTGCCAACAGGCATCTAGTTTGATTTTATTTGGCTGTCTGATCTGGATCTGCACTGGTCAGATATAACCTAACAAATCTAATAGCAATCAGTATAATACATTATAGCAATGTGCCGGAATTCAGAACAGAGTATATTATACAACTAGGTGCTTATGTCTTAAAAAACATGATCAGACTCTTCAGGTGTGTAAAATATCCTTAACATGACATTTAAATAGAAGCAAGATTTTCTCCAATTAAATCATTGGGCTGGTTTCAAGACACTTCATGTGTTATATAACACATTTTGTCAGATGTTCTCACTAATCTATCCACAGCGTGGTTCCGAAGAATGACAGCCCAGCAATTACAGTGGAGCAGTATGAAATGTCCGAGGACAACAACACGGAGCAAAGTTGGTCTCCAACTAGCCTCCAGTCTGATGAGGTAACTTTAGCATGTTGGGAACAAGAATTATTTAAATAAATCTATAAAAGATCTTTAGCTCACTTTATGAAATAGGGAAATGTAATGAAGTGAGGCAGTGGCATCTGATTAGGATCTGCACTGTTTGCTTTTTGGTTAGAAATAACCTAATAAATAAAAGAAAACTAACAGTGCAGAACAGACAGCACAATCTAGACTGTTTGCCCACACCAGTCATATCTATGGAGGAAAGTATTAATGTTTTACATTAACTGATTAAGAGACATCAGCTTGCATTATTTTATCTAGTTTGTTACTAAACAGTTGATCGAATAATTGATTGAAACAAGGGCCTTTGTGTGTGAAGCAAGTGTCATATACTACGCCATGAAAGAAGTTTGAAATCGTCTATTATTACCCGATTGCGTTAGTAAATTAATATAGTTTCCCTTTTTTTCTTTGAGTTTACGAATTTAAAGAAAACTATTTTTCTTGTGCCTAAATAAGTCACAGACAGGTAATTTCACATGCTATTATACATACTGCACAAGTTTTAAATGCACAATGTATAATGTGCTCATTTAGTTTTGCGAGGCGTAACTGGACGGTCTTAAAATAAAATTGATATGACATTTGATAAGCAGTAATATGAATAAGAAATGCTATTCATTATTTGATTTGTTTATCATAAATGTGTAAAGCTTGTAGAGGAATTTTATAGAAAAAAAGGTGATGCCATTTTGATTGACGGGTTAATACTTTTGTTTGCTGTATGCACATGTTGCAGCTTGCAAGTGCTTGTGGTATGATTATTAAATAATCTGAAATGTTATTTGTCAATTGTGTTGTGTTCAGTTAATAGCTTGATGTAATAGTGCAGAATGAACTAAATATAACCTTGTGAGGAACTGTGACAGAAGTAAATAGAAACATGTTAAACACAAAACTTTACAGATCAAAATAACTTTAAAAGCTTTTTGGAATACTGAACTGTATGTGTTAAGCTACTGTGAAATTTGTTGAACTACATCATGTCAAACTGTATGTAAATAATTGTTGCAGCAATCGTAAAGAACTCGCCCTTAGGTGCATCTGGTTAAAATAACTACCAACTGAAATAGTTTATTTTCAGCATTATAACTTAAAAACATATTATTTGCCCCACTTCTTTGCCTTTTGGTTGAAAAACTTGGTCTGTTAGTAAATTGTTCTCTAGACTAAAATTAGGGGCATTTTCAAAGGTTTCTTATTTTTGCAGGTTTAGATTAATGATCCTCAAATCTAAGGCATGAAGATGTGTTTCAGGAAAATACAGTTGTGTTGCACAGAAAGAAGTCGACGGCTTCCAATCTGACAGAAGTTCTCATTAAGAGAGATCAGCACCCTCACAGACAATCTTCAGGTTGGTTTTTCAGGGCTGAAGGTTATAAAACTGAGATTGTAAACCAGTCTCAAATCTAGAGGATCTGATTGGCTGAAATGGCGACTGAGATTTGAATGGTTTCCATTCTCAGTTTTATAACCTTGGGCACTGGACTTTTCATCAGAAAATTGGGAAGAGGTTTTGGCCTTTCAAATTGGGAAATGTATGCACAATAATTGTTTATTTTGGGAAAACAAAATTCATTAACAGATGGGTACTAGTTCATAAATTTGTATAATAATAAGTATTTTCAACTTAAATTAAATCTTTAAAAACACATTATTTTCAGAGATCAATTTTCAAACTCCTCTCAGAGTATTTGATTCAATTTTTAAATAGGACATCTTACGTAGCATTTTGGGAATCTTACCTAGTATTTTAGGAAGAGTTTTTGCCACAGTTTGGAAAAATGCTATATTTTTGGATTGGGAAGTGGCCTAATATAGGCCTCAGTTATATATGGCTGAAAAGCCCTGTCTTTGTAACATTTGCTGGAGCTTCAGATGACAGTTCACAAGTTTTTATTTTGGCTATTCAAAGTGTACGAGAGCTGTCTGACGAAATTGGCGTTATCTTTTATTAAAGTGTTAATGTTTTCAATAACTTTGAAACTTTGAATATATTTGCCATCAAAATTTAGATTATTACTGACAAGACCCTCAACTCTGCTACAAATACTTTTCAAGTTATGCCCCATTTTTTTCACTTCTATTTTGCATATTGCATTAAAAATTGGTGTTATACCCAGGGATTTTAATAGCTTTTGAAAACCAGGGGTCATCTGACCCCTGTTTGGAATTTTCATGGAGGTCTTACCTCCCTTCAGTTAACTTTACTACTTATAAAATTACTTGGACATCATGTAAACTTATTTTCATGGTTTAAATAAACATTTACTTCATATTTAAAATGCAAAAGACACAATATCTATCTTTATTCTTGAAAATTTTGACCACTTTTCCTAATTTCTCCTGCATCAAAATGACCCCAAGCTCAGAATAAGGAAAGTGGAAAGTGGAAAACTTCAAATTTGCTTGCATCAAAATGCAAGAATCTGCATCAATTGAAGTCACTGGTTATACCCTCTTCACTAAGAATTCTGCATTAATTTGTGTCCATACTTTGAAACTACGTAAGATATCAACATGAAACTAAGAATATATATTCACCATAATAACCAACAAGACCCATACCTACATTTTTTTAATCATTCCCCTTTTTCACTTAGATTGTATATGATTGTTTTTATGCACTTTTCCCACTAAACACTATTTTACTGTTTCTACCCAGGTTTATCACTACATGAACCAAGTAACTTTGATCAGGAAGAAGAACTTCATGATGTTTACATAGAGGACCTGTTCATGGCAGGCAGGAAGCGAATGTAAGTAGATCATGTTAATAGCTGCAGAGACATTCAGACATTCCTGACACCTGGTAAAGAATCAGTATTAATGGCTTGCCACGCTCCTCCCAATCCTGTTCATCGATAAAAAGAATATTATCAAAATCTCAACAATGGCAAAGTGCTGTTCAATGAAACTTTGCACAAATGAATGTTACTAATGTATCTTGATTTTGCATACAGTAAGACACGTTAGAATAGTAAAGAAAACAAGCTAAACCTTAAAATTCCTTAAACTCTTTTTACATAAATTCACAAAAAACTAAGCGATACAAAACATAATTTTAAATTCCCACATGACTGCAATGTTACTGAGAAGAAAATGTTGTTTACTTTGTAAAAAACTTTCAACTACTAAAAGAGAAATCAGTGATTGTCATCTGTTAACGCGACCAGGAAGCGACCAGAAAATTGAAGGTCAAACACACTCTTGCTATTATCTCGTAAAGTTTACAAATGTAAGTCATGAGGACACTACAAATTGTTGTCAGTATCATATTACTCATGTGGGCATTAAAAATGATGTTCTGTGTTGTTTAGTTTTTTGTGAATTTATGTAAATAGAAGTTGAGGGAATTTTTAGATCTCAGTATTTTTCTTTACTGTTCTAACGTGTCTTACCATCTGCTTAAAAGATACATTTATAACATACATTTGTGCAAACTTTCTTTTAACAACATTTTGCCGTTATTGAGATTTTGATTATTTTCTTTTTATCAATGAACAGGAATGGGAGGAGTGTGGTAAGCCCTTAAGCTAGTTGTAATAATAATAACATAAGTTGATTTCAGTAATCAATACTTGATTTACCCTTTCCTCCATATAATTATACATGTTTTATCACATGTGCAACCAGTGTTGATCCAGATGAGTGGTAACATTTATGCTGTCTGATTAGGATCTACACTGCTGTTAAGATTCTTTAAACTGCATTTGCACTAAATTAAATTCAACTTCTTTTCTTTACTTTATCTCGATCAGATTTGATTCATTACTCGAAACTCTTTTAAACCTGCATTTCTGAAAATCCATAATGCCTTAGTATACAGCTACAGAAATAAAATTCGCACAAGAGGCAATAGATAATAAATAAACTCATTGATTCTCATCCCCGCCCACCCGCCCCTCGAAAATTGCTCTGCCGGAACGTTTTTTATATTGAAAAAAAATGCATACATCAAAAATTTACATTACGAGTATGAATTCATAGAGTACGAAAACGCAGTATGAAATATTTAATAGCGAATCAGCAATTCATAGTCGGCTAGATTCTTATTTATCTTTGCACAACACAAGTGTCGTTAGAAACAGTGAGAATGATAAATAAAAATAATTGAGAATAATAAATAAAAAATAAAACCCACCCACCCATCCTATTTTTTCCCCAAATTTAGATGAGAATCTAGGAATTAATTTTCTATTGCTTTACTGGTATATGAGTGTACTTGCATGTCAAAATTAACAGCTTTATCCTGAAAAATTGCTGGAAAAGTGCTGTGTAGTACGTCTTATTTATGTATTTACATCTTTTTTTTTTGTTTTCATTGAAAACTGACGAAAGATCTGCTTATAATTATATGCTAAAAGATCTCTGTTTACAATGTTCCATGCACTTGAGTTTTTCTGGAATAGTACAAAAATAAGAAAGTCATCAAGTGTCAAAATAACGTAGGTGCTGTCTGATCAGGATCTAAACTGTACACTTTTTTAGTCGTTAGGTTATTTTTTACTAATTGCAACCAGTGCAGATCCTGATCAGATGGCACAAATGTGCCAGCTGATCTGGATCCACACTGGTCGCACATGAGTATATATGGAGGAAAGGGTTAAAAGTGCCATAGTTTAGTACTACTGTTTTATGGCATTGTCATCGACAGGCTGCATCTGTTGTGTTTTTCAGTAGTCAGCAGGTTCACAATGAGAGAGCAACAATGGGGTTCTGGAAACTTCTCTGGTTTGATCTTCAGGTAAACAATAACCACAAATTGCAAGTGGTTCCAGTGCATGATTCTTTTTATAAACGCTCCCTATTAAGTACTTCAGTAAGGTATCATTTCTTTACAACACAACAGAAAACATTTTGTTTATACCAGAGTGGCTTTTACCTTGTTTTCACTTCTTCTGAAACCTTTCTGACTGTTATGAATGATAAAGCCCGAAGATTTTAAAACTGAGAATATAAACCAGTCTCGAATCTTGAGGATCCGGCCCCGTGATTATAAAACTTTTTTTCATGCTCAACACAATTCTGTGCTCAAACTTAAAATGTCTAGAACATTAACAGTCTTCATAAATAAAGAATAACTATCTGTTCAACAGTTGTTGTTGAGAGCAATTTTGTCATATTTTCAGTTTAAAATGTTTAAATTTATATAATGAACAGAAACAAAGTCATCATCAAATTTTCATGCACAGATTGCATGAAAAAAGTTTTATAATCACGGGGATTGATTGGCTGAAATTGCAACTGGTCACATTTGACAATTAAGACTGGTTTCCAATCTCAGTTTTATTATCTTCAGCAAAAAAGTCAAGTCTGATATTCTCACATAAGACATTAATTTTGTAATTGTCTTCAGAAAATTTCATTAAAGAGGTATAATTTATACATATAATAATTTCTGTTCTGGATTTTTAGTTAATTAGCTGTACTTTAAAATATATTGAAAAGATACTGAATTCGTTTTGCAAACAAAGTTTTATATAATACTGCCACACATATCAGGGCTCAAGATCATGAAATTGTGTTTGGAGATCAATCTCAAATCTCAAACATCTGGCTCCAAGGTTATAAAGCTGAGTTTGGAAACCAGTCTCAAATCTCCAGCATCTGATTGGCTGAAATGGCGACTGGTCGCCATTTCAGCCAATCAGATGCTGGAGATTTGAGACTGGTTTCCTTGCTCAGTTTTATAACCTTGGGCACTGATTGGATGAAATGGCAGCCAGTCACCATTTCAGCTGATCAAATGCTTGAGATTTGACACTGATCTCCAGATTTAGTTTTATGATGTTGGTCACAGATGTTTGTCATTCTCTTTCAGATGTGGTACAGAAGATGGAGTGTTAAGAATCAAGAAACAGTCTTTCTGAAGTCATACATAACAAATATGGAAAGCAAGTTGGAACTTCCTGTTTCTTGTATTTTAGCCATATAACAAAAATGTGTATTCAATTTGTGAGTTTGTTCTATTTGCACACATCTTTAATTTAAACAAACTATGAGAATTTTATTCATTCCCAACTCCCGATACATATATCAACAAAATGATACTTTGATAAAAACAACATAGTTCATGTTAATATATGGTTTTTATGGCATGGGTGAACAGTATAGATCCATGCTGTCTGATCAAGATTTGCACTGTTCGCTTTTAGATTCAAACATTGGTGACCAAGATGTGACAAGTGCAGATCTAGATCAGTTGACATGAATGAGCATGCTGATCTGGATTTCACTGGTCACACACAAGATAAAACATGTTCATATGAAGTAAAGAATTAAGATGTTGTATTTCTGTAGGAAATTTTGGTTCAGCAATTGGCTCACTGTTTGTTTTCCTGAGATGGGTCATTTTCTTGAACATGTTCCTGTCGGTGCTATGGGTAGTGCTTGTCATCCTTCCAGCTGCCAGTATGTTTGATTATACCACAATCGAGGGAAACTTTGCCTTCAGGCATCTCGTTGATGGCAAGGTACAGTTATTTTGGCCACTATTTTTTCAATGTCAGTAGATATGTGCTATTTTTTCATATTTTCCTGCCTAACCAGGTTTTCTTTGGAAAAACCTGGTTATTAATATTTGATTGTGATATGTTGTTGGGCAGGTGGGAGTCAACATTTTATTAATTTTTTGTTGTTCACTTTTCTCAGTAACCATTCAAGGTAGAGCAGAAAGAAACCTGGTAATGCGGCATCTTCTTGTTTTACTTTATAACCTAGCTGGTGCAAATTCTTTAAAATATGCATGGATATTAAATTTACCTTCGGATTTAATTGAAAGAGAATTTACTCTAAACTGATTTCAATTTAATGCAGGTAGACCGTGATAGAAAATATTTGACTTAAATTGTACCATCACTATAAGGAGCAGACCTGCACAAAAGGTTATAAAAATAATAGTTTGAACTAAATTCAGCAAATGTGCTCATCTTTTTCAGATTAGATACAAATAGGAATTTGGGCATATTACAAATTTAGAGATGTAAGCATTGACTTTTTGCTACCTTAGCAGTCCAGACAAGTCGTACTATGTATGCAAAACACTTTTTCATTGACAAGTTAGACAAGGTCCCAAGGTTATAAAACTGAAAATGTAAACCAGTCTTAAATCTCAAACAAACATCTGATTTCCTGAAATGGGGACCAGTGACCATTTCAGCCAATCAGATGCTTGAGATTTGAGACTGGTTTCTTATCTCAGATTTATAACCTTCAGCCAAGATGCCATCAGTTACAGTACAATACCATTCATTAATGAAAGTCAAACTTTTGAATAAAGGTTATTCTTGAGAACAACAATCATGTGGTCTTTGTTGAGCAGACAGGTTGTCCTGTTTGAACACTGAAATGTGCAATTACAAATAAATATAATGGGAAATTTTTAAGATAAAATTTGTATTACTGAGATGGCCTTATAGGTGAACATTTATGCAGGTTTTGTTGACATATTTCTGGCAAATCAGAGTTATCTCCTATTAATATTGTTATTTTGATTATGAACAGGGCATGGTAGCAAACTCCTGGTTCTTCTATGGATTCTACACCAGTAAAATAGGGTCCTACAACCTCGACCTAGCTTATTTGTTTATGATACTAGTGACCTACTTTGGCAGCTTGTTTTTAATTCTAGCCAGGTAATTTTTAGACTTTTAAGACATTTTAATGTCTTGATAATAAATGCATTTTTATGCCCCCACAAAGTGGGAGGCATATAGAGTTGCACTCGTCCGTCTGTACGTCTGTCCCTCCGTACGTCCCCAAATCTTGTGGCATCCTCCTAAACTATAAGGCAGATTTCTTTCAAACTTGCACAGATGATCAAGCAGGATGTGTAGATGATTGTAAAGAAAGGATTTTTTCCAGCAACCATTTTTACCAGAGTTATTGCCCTTTGTTATTAAAAATTATTTTGCAGCAGTGGGGGCATCAGTCTCCAAGGACACATTCTTGTTTCAAATACTATGTTTATTATATTGTCATAAATCTTGTTCTGTTAAAAGCTTATAACATTAACTGAAGTGAATTTAATTTTGTCCTGCCTTACACTGCAGTGTCAGGATAATCAGTTTGAAGCAAGCTGAGGGCAAGATATCATTATTTGTGACCAGGCTAAACTCTATCTTTTTATTGGTCAGTTCAAATCAGTGACAATGTTATATTTGGTATATTGCTAATTCAAATATAAATGATAATGGTAACCAAATAACCTATAATTTGTACTGATAAAAAATGAAGTGTTCTTTCTATATAAAAAGTTTAAAAACTGAATTCTCATTTGATGTTGAATATAACCAGTCATCATTATTAACCAGGTTTCCTTTTGGAAACCCTGGTTTTCAGATATGGATATGTTGAATAGCATTATAATGGATTGCACTATAATTGAGTTGTAGTGTAGTAGCTTTTTCACAAAAATAGCTTGGTTTTGTGGTCAAAATTGCCAAGGGATTTCCCAACCCCATTCTATTATCACTGTTTAATTTGTTATTTGCTTATGTCTTGAGGACCTGGGGAACTGAATGTAATGCATACTATTGTCATGGGTAGAAGTTTTCTGGTTTTTGAAAGAATTTTCAGGGTTTTTTTTTTTATAAATCTGTAGAGGTCATTTATCTGAATAATGTAAGTTCTAACTGGAGGGGTTGGGGGGAGGTTAGCGGTGAAGGAAGCTATATCATAACGATATAAATCTGAATACATACTGTATATGGTGTGGTTACCTTTACCAAGTTCTATGTTTCTAATTTCAGATTTCATTGGCTGATAATATTAATTTCAACAAATCAAATTTGTCATTATGTAGCATCTGTTAAAATGGTGTCCTCTGTTGAACATGAGTAGTCTAAAATTGGCAACAAAACAATGAAGATGCCTTATCACTAAAAACAGGTTAAAAAAGTGAAAAGGAACCGGCTAGAGGTCAATTTCACAAGTTGGGTGACAAATGGGAAACCTGACTTAAGAATACATGTATTTTCTGCATTGCTCACTGAGTGTTGCAAGTTTTTATGCCCCCATGAATATAGAGATGCACTAGTCCGTCCATCTGTTCGTACGTCCCTCAAATCTTATGGCATCAACTATCAGGCAGATTTCTTTCCAACTTGCACAGATGATCAAGCAGGATGTGTAGATAATTGTTAAGGAAAGATTTTCTCCTGCTACCACAGTAATGGATGGCCCTTTGTTTCAAATGTTGTAGCAGTGGGGGCATTCGTGTCCGAGGACACATTCTAGTTTTTTTGTTCTAACTTCCGCCCATATATTTTTGTTCTATTAGCATCAACCAAAATACGAAAACGAAGTCCACATCAGGTATAGGGTCCAGGTACCCCTTTGCCATTCTATTATGGACATCATGGGACCACACTATTTCCTCCAGAGAGGCAGCTGTCAATCTCTCTAAAGGCATTGCCAGTGCATTTAAGGTAATGTGCGCCGAAATATAACCAATAGATTATTCATATTGCATAGAGAGATGACTGTAGTAGAACAGAGAAAGTTAGTGCTGTTTAACATTTCAATACAGTGTATGATTTAGTTGAACAGAGAGGTGACTTCTGTTAAACATTTCAATAGAGTATGTATGATGTACTAGAACAGAGAAAGTTACTGCTGTTATGCCAATTAATTGTCATTCGGAATGGGGTCCATATTAGACCCTGTGAAAAAGGCTGAAAAAGCCCTGCACATTTATCCAGTGAAAAGACCTTTGTTAAAGTGTTGTTTTAGGGTAGGATAGATGTTCTTGATTGTCAGAGTAGTGGATGTGTAGAATCCTACAAGAAATACACGTTTTTAAGGCTAGCAGGGATCTTAACCGTCTTCTCCATGAATATGACTTATATTCTATATGTGATCAATGTAAATCCATATCAGGCTACTCTGTGCAGTCTGGTCTGAAGGTTATAAAGCTGAGATTGGAAACCAGTCTCAAATCTCAAGCATCTGATTGGCTGAAATGGCGACCAGTCGCCATTTCAGCCAATCAGATGCTTGAGATTTGAGACTGGTTTCCATGCTCAGTTTTATAACCTTGGGCACTAGTCTGGATCTACACTATGTGTTTAGATTCATAATGTTATTGACCAAGAAGCAGCCAGTGTACAGATGAGCAGATGATCTAAATCTACACTGGTCTCATGAAATTAACTCCACAGATACACCTTTATTGTGTGGGCAAACAGTGTAGATAGGCGGGCACATTCATACCATCTAATCAGGGTCTACACTGTTTGCATTTAGATTCGTTAGGTTATTTCTGACCAAGATGTGACCAGTGTATCTACACTGGGGACACACGTAAAAACATGTATACAGCCATGTATATGGAGTAAAAGGTAAATAAGGAGAACGGTTAAGTGTTGACTCCTCTTGCCACAAGGCAAAACTGAGCTCTGAAACCAGTCTCAAATGTCAAGCATCACCAATCGCCATTTCAGCCAATCAGATGCTTGAGATTTGAGACTGGTTTCCGAGCTCAGTTTTATAACCTCCGGCACATTTGTCTTTCAGGACAATCTTTACGAAGCTAAAGCTTCACTGGATGTGAAAAAGCTCAGTAGGAAAGAAAAGATCAAAGTCTATCTCTTAAGGCTTATTGCATGGATTCTTACCATGTACATGTTTAATTGGAGTTTTAGTTTTATGCAGTTTTTTTGCTTCTTTTTAAATTTTATGTTGAGTTGTTATTGTTTATTCTTTCTTCACATACACACAGTTATGGATAGTTTCTCCTACCTACCATTTCCAAATATGTCATAATGCTCCTTTGAAAAGATACTAGCTATCAAGTACTGTTGAGTCAATTACTTAGTTATGTAGATCTGAATCTAAATCTTCATTGATTGTTGATTTTTTACTTTTACTTACATTCCCCACCTCTCCACCTTCAGAAAAAGGTGTTGTTTTTTTTAAATTTTGAGAGTTTGACGAATAATTAAAATAATAAAAAATGTTGTGCTTTAATTTCTTTTTCTTTTTTTTGTTGAATGGGTTGTCCACAAATTAAAAGTTAGAATGTTCTGATGGTTCAGTTAAGAAAGAAGAAAAAGTACCCAAACATTTTTGGAAATCTCCACATCCCCCCTCTTCTCCCCTGCCCCCACCCCCTAATAAATCAATGTTTATTGGTCCTATTTAAAATTTGTTAGATTTCTTTACACTAGACATTTTTGAGTTTTTAAACAGCTTCTTTGTATGTGTTACTGAATGCCATATAAAGCTTTAAACTTTTTTTCATTAAATAACTATAAATATTGATTGAAGGTTTTGTTTTCTTTCTGTAACTGAGTTTGGCTAATAACTTGAACAGTTTGTGGTGTATTAGTACTAATGCAATGAAATTTGAATTACATCCTTTTATCATAACTTATTATAATTCTACATCCTATTATGATCAAAACTTATTATAACACAAACGCCTACAGAAAATCATTTGACATGTGTTCAAAGGAACAGCAAAATCTACTACAGTAACTGTAAACTGTATGGTAAAAAAAAGCTTTTAAAGCAAACATTTTGTTTCAGTTGTAAATAAACTAAATCACCACTGCTGTGTTCTCATTTAATTTTGTTTGGAGGATATTACTTGTTAATTACAGAATTTTGATTCAGGTTGAAATTCACACACTTGTATTATTCTTGTGAGATTTTAAAATTTAATGGTTTTATTTCACTGGGGTTTGGTTTCACTCACATTTTCACTAGCACATATTATGCGAAAATTGAACCATAGACAAAATACAGAGACACCATTGCATTATGACAACTATTTCTCTGTTATTTCAGTATACTGATAGGGGGAGGTTGTATAGCTATTGTATACCTTGTTATATACACAAGCTTTGAACGGATGATACCCCAGGTAAATCTCTTTTGTAGCAGACCAGGTAAATCTCTTTTGTAGCAGACCAGGTAAATCTCTTCTGTACCAGACCAGGTAAATCTCTTCTGTACCAGACCAGGTAAATCTCTTCAAAACCAGACCAGGTAAATCTCCTCTGTACCAGACCAGGTAAATCTCTTCTGTACCAGACCAGGTAAATCTCTTCTGTACCAGACCAGGTAAATCTCTTCTGTACCAGACCAGGTAAATCTCTTCTGTACCAGACCAGGTAAATCTCCTCTGTACCAAGACCAGGTAAATCTCTTCTGTACCAGACCAGGTAAATCTTTTCTGTACCAGACCAGGTAAATCTCTTCTGTACCAGACCAGGTAAATCCCTTCTAAACCAGACCAGGTAAATCTCTTCTGTACCAGACCAGATAAATCTCCTCTGTACCAGACCAGGTTAATCTCTTCTGTACCAGACCAGGTAAATCTCTTCTGTACCAGACCAGGTCAATCTCTTCTGAACCAGACCAGGTTAATCTTTTCTGTACAAGACCCGGTAAATCTCTTCTATACCAGACCAGGTAATTCTCTTCTGTACCAGACCAGGTAAATCTCTTCTGTACCAGACCAGGTAAATCTCTTCTGTACAAGACCAGGAAAATCTCTTCTAAACCAGACCAGGTAAATCTCTTCTGTACCAGACCAGGTAAATCTCTTCTGTACCACACCAGGTTAATCTTCTCTGTACAAGACCAGGAAAATCTCTTCTGAACCAGACCAGGTAAATATCTCTTCTGTACCAGACCAGGTAAAAATCTCTTCTGTACCAGACCAGGTTAATCTCCTCTGTACCAGACCAGGTAAATCTCTTCTGAACCAGACCAGGTAAATCTCTTCTGTACCAGACCAGGTTAATCTCTTCTGTACCAGACCAGAAAAATCTCTTCTGTACCAGACCAGGTAAATCTCTTCTGTAATAGACCAGGTAAATCTCTTTTGTACCAGACCAGGTAAATCTCTTCTGTACCAGACCAGGTAAATCTCTTCTGTACATGACCAGAAAAATCTCTTCTGTACCAGATAAGGTAAATCTCTTCTGTACCAGACCAGGTAAATCTCTTCTGTACCGTACCAAGTAAATCTCTTCTGTACCAGACCAGTAAATGTTTTCTGTACCAGACCAGGTAAATCTCTTCTGTACCAGACCAGGTTAATCTCCTCTGTACCAGACCAGGTAAATCTCTTTTGTACCAGACCAGGTTAATCTCTTCTGTACCAGACCAGGTTAATCTCTTCTGTACCAGATCAGGTAAATCTCCTCTACCAGACCAGGTAAATCTCCTCTGTACCAGACCAGGTAAATCTCCTCTGTACCAGACCAGGTAAATATCTCTTCTGTACCAGACCAGGTAAATCTCTTCTAAACCAGACCAGGTAAATCTCTTCTGTACCAGACCAGGAAAATCTTTTCTGTACCAGACCAGGTAAATCTCTTCTGTACAAGACCAGGTAAATCTCTTCTAAACCAGACCAGGTAAATCCTTCTGTACCAGACCAGGTAAATCTCTTCTGTACCACACCAGGTTAATCTTCTCTGTACAAGACCAGGAAAATCTCTTCTGAACCAGACCAGGTAAATCTTCTCTGTACAAGACCAGGTGAATCTCTTCTGTACCAGACCAGGTAAATCTCTTCTGTACCACACCAGGTTAATCTTCTCTGTACAAGACCAGGAAAATCTCTTCTGTACCAGACCAGGTAAATCTCTTCTGTACCAGACCAAGTAAATCTCTTCTGTACCAGACCAGTAAATGTTTTCTGTACCAGACCAGGTAAATCTCTTCTGTACCAGACCAGGTTAATCTCCTCTGTACCAAACCCGGTTAATCTCCTTTGTACCAGACAAGGTTAATCTCTTCTGTACCACACCAGTAAATCTTCTTTCTACAAGACCAGGTTAATCTCTTCTGTACCAGACCAGGTAAATCTCTTCTGTACCAGACCAGGTAAATCTCTTCTGAACCAGACCAGGTTAATCTCTTTTTTACTGAACCAGGTAAATCTCTTTTGTACCAGACCAGGTTAATCTCCTCTGTACCAGACCAGGTAAATCTCCTCTGTACTAGACCAGATAAATCTCTTCTGTACCAGACCAGGTAAATCTTCTGTACCAGACCAGTTTAATCTCCTCTGAACCAGACCAGGTAAATCTCTTCTGAACCACACCAGGTAAATCTCTTCTGTACCAGACCAGGTAAATCTCTTCTAAACCAGACCAGGTAAAACTCTTCTGTACCAGACCAGGTAAATCTCCTCTGTACCAGACCAGGTAAATCTTCTCTGTACAAGACCAGGTGAATCTCTTCTGTACCAGACCAGGTAAATCTCCTCTGTACCAGACCAGCTAAATCTCTTCTGTACCAGACCAGGTAAATCTCTTCTGTACCAGACCAGGTAAATCTCCTCTGTACCAGACCAGGTAAATCTTCTCTGTACAAGACCAGGTAAATCTCTTCTGTACTAGACCAGGTAAATCTCTTTTGTACCAGACCAGGTAAATCTCTTTTGTACCAGACCAGGTAAATCTCTTCTGTACCAGACCAGGTTAATCTCTTCTGTACCAGATCAGGTAAATCTCTTCTGTACCAGACCAGGTAAATCTCCTCTGTACCAGACCAGGTAAATCTCCTCTGTACCAGACCAGGTAAATATCTCTTCTGTACCAGACCAGGTAAATCTCCTCTGTACCAGACCAGGTAAATCTCCTCTGTACCAGACCAGGTTAATTTCCTCTGTACCAGACCAGGTAAATCTCTTCTGTACCAGACCAGGTAAATTCTTCTGTACCAGACCAGGTAAATCATCTCTGTACAAGACCAGGCAAATCTTTTCTGTACCAGACCAGGTTAATCTCTTCTGAACCAGACCAGGTAAATCTCTTCTGTACCAGACCAGGTAAATCTCCTCTGTACCAGACCAGGTAAATCTCTTCTGTACCAGACCAGGTAAATCTCTTCTTTACCAGACCAGGTAAATCTCCTCTGTACCAGACCAGGTAAATCTCTTCTGTACCAGACCAGGTTAATCTCTTCTGTACCAGACCAGGTAAATCTCTTCTGTACCAGACCAGGTAAATCTCTTCTGTACCAGACCAGGTTAATCTCCTCTGTACCAGAAAAGGTAAATCTCTTCTGTACCAGAGCAGGTAAATCTCTTCTGTACCAGACCAGGTAAATCTCTTCTGTACCAGACCAGGTTAATCTCTTCTGTGCCAGACCAGGTTAATCTCTTCTGAACCAGACCAGGTAAATCTCTTCTGTACCAGACGAGGTAAATCTCTTCTGTACCAGACCAGGTAAATCTCCTCTGTACCAGACCAGGTAAATCTCTTCTGTACCAGACCAGGTTAATCTCCTCTGTACAAGACCAGGTTAATCTCTTCTGAACCAAACCAGGTAAATCTCTTCTGTACCAGACTAGGTAAATCTCTTCTGTACCAGACGAGGTAAATCTCTTCTGTACCAGACCAGGTAAATCTCTTCTGTACCAGACCAGGTAAATCTCCTCTGTACCAGACCAGGTAAATCTCTTCTGTACCAGACCAGGTTAATCTCTTCTGTACCAGACCAGGTAAATCTCTTCTGTACCAGACCAGGTTAATCTCTTCTGTACCAGACCAGGTAAAACTGTACTAGACCAGGTAAATCTCTTTTGTACTAGACCAGGTAAATCTCTTTTGTACCAGACCAGGTTAATCTCTTCTGTACCAGACCAGGTAAAACTGTACCAGACCAGGTAAATCTCTTCTGTACCAGACCAGATAAATCTCTTCTGTACCAGACCAGGTAATTTCTTCTGTACCAAACCAGGTAAATCTTTTTTGTAGATGATCATTTAAGGAAAGATTTTTTCCTACCACCATTTTTCCCAGAATTATTGCCCTTTGTTAATTTCAGAAATATAATTTTGTGGCATCAGCTCCTCATTAACTATCAGGAGGATTTAAACTTGCACAGATGATCAAGCATCAGGGGGTTCAGCCTAAATGGTGGCTGACGTACTTTAAGCGAGGAATTTGGTGGCTGATTTCCAATGTGGCGGAAAAAATCGGGAAAGTTTGATACCTGTTGGAATATTTTCACACGGTAAGCACACTTTATTCAAATATTTCCTTTAATGACATATCCCATTCGGATCTGCAATGTTAACGCTTGACTCGGTTTTTTATTTGAGCTTCCTAGATGTCCTAACAAAAAAGTTATTGAAACAAAACCTTGCAAGGTTTGTTGTGGTTTTTTTGTTTACCCTCGCGAAAATCTGTTGTTTTCTTCAAAATCTGCTAGACACATGTCCCTATGAAGCATGTTTACGCCAAAATATGTCCAGAATGAATTGTTTTAATTTTCTGGAAAAATATGTTCATGAGAAAACGTCCTATCGCCAAAAAATTAAGGTTTAAGCTCAATTCTTGTGGCTGATGTACCTTTAAGTCATTTTTGGTGGGTGATGTTTAGTAATCTCCTACACAGAGCCATACCGTTCCGTACTCCCGCTTACACAAAACGATAAACGTATTGTGTCAAGACAAAACTAGGCTCTGGTGCATTTTTTGCACAAAAATGCTGGGCTTTATGTATTTATCTATCATGTACTCGGCCTCAACTATTAGGTGTACAAGGCTAGATATTGACAAATATAGATGAGCGAGATGAGCTATGTTTTAGTTTTCTCTGTTTACTTTTTTATATTACGAAAATATCTGAATGCAGTTCGACCGCGAATGCATTTATATTATGTTGTTGTTTTTTTGCATTTTCCAGTGGTTGAAGAAACACCAGAAATATCTGATTTTCCGACAAACAATGTGGAAGAAAATGAGCGCCCTCTCGATTGGTAGTCCGATGTGCTACCACTGAGCCATTGGGCCTTGTACTTGTTTTTATGTCTTTATTATTTTTTATAAGTTAGAGGCATATAGAGTTGCACTCGTCCGTCTGTACATACGTCTGTACGTCCCACACCTTCAGGGGCGTAGGCAAGTTTTAAATATTGGGGCGGCGCAATTAAGTAATATAATTTAAAAAGTTTAAGTTTAAAAATAATAATGCTTGAATTTCAAAAGGACAGAGAAATAGATATGACAAAGAGGACAGTTTTTGTGCGTGACACGCTCAAACTAGACCAGTTTATGCAAATCTTTGAGAAGAAGCAGTGTTTTAACAGCAGTGTTTAACATTCCTATTTATTTTATGCTTTTTAGTGAATTATAGAATTTTCCAGGTGAAATAAAAGAGGTATTTCACTGTTTTTTTATACGTTGGTAACCAAACACACAAAACATTCCATGAGAACGTTTAGAAAACAGGCTCAAGTTTGAATATATGACGTCAAGTGATAATCAAACGGTTTGGTGCCATTTCATGCATTTTTTCTGTCAAATAGGCACAAATTATGCATTAAAAGCATAAAATAAAAAGAAAATTTGTTTTTTACCAGTGAAAGATAGAAATATATTTCACTCGTGAACTCCGCAATTATGTTTTTTCACTCGTGGAATCGCCACTCGTGAAAATACGAATTCCGGAGCTCACTCGGTGAAATATATTTCTATCTTACACTGGTAAAAACAAATATCTTCTATAATATTATCTTCATTAGTTATGAACATTACATTGTATATTTTATTCATAATCACTAATTCAAAGCGAATGTTAAACACTACTGTTAAAACACTGCTTCTTCTCAAAGATTGCGCCGCCCCAATATTCAAAACAAGCCTACGCCCCCGAAGGTGTGGGACGTACGGACGTACGTACAGACGGACGAGTGCAACTCTATATGCCTCTAGCTTATAAAAAATATAAATAAAACACAAAAAAGTACACGACCCAATGGCTCAGTGGTAGCGCATCGGACTACCAATCGAGAGGGTCTCATTTTCTTCCACATTGTCGGAAAATCAGATATTTCTGGTGTTTCTTCAACCACAGGAAAATGCAAAACAACAACAATATAATATAAAAGCATTCGCGGCCAAACTGCATTCAGATATTTTCGTAATATAAAAAAGATAACAGAGAAAACTAAAAACATAGCTCATCTCGCTCATCTATATTTGTCAATATCTAGCCTGGTACACCTAATAGTTAAGGCCGAGTACATGATAGATAAATAAAGAAGCCCAGCATTTTTGTGCAAAAATGCACCAAAGAGCCTAGTTTTGTCTCTACACAATACGTTTATCGTTTTGTGTAAGCGGGAGTACGGAACGGTATGGCTCTGTGTCAGGGTTGGCAGCAATCGACCGCCCCTGGTTTAAACCAGTGGTTTTAACCGGTTAAAACCGTCCCGGTCAATACTCCCCAAGTGGTCAATACTGGTCAATACTGGTCAATTGAACTTTTTTTCAAGATTTTCATAAAAGAAAGGAAGAAAACAAACCATTTAAGTTTTATTTAATTTCTACTTAAGTTACTTTAGAACTAACTTCACTTGAACATGATTTGCACTTAAAAATTGTCTTATTTTCCTCAGTAATGAGATCATAAAATCCCCAAACAAGAGTTTTGGCTTTATTCTGGTGAGGTTTTAGACAAAGTAAGAATTCTTTTAATTTTAGGGTTTTATCAACTTTCAACAAAGAATGATTCAGTAACTTGATTTTTTTTTTATTTTAAGCAAAGGCAATTTGCACCACCAGTAGGTGTTACACTCTTGCCAACTAACAATTGTGACAGTAGATGGTCAGGAGATGGAGGGGTGTTGTGTCACACTTCTATTGTTTATTGAAGTTGAACTTGGGAACATGTCAATTAAGATGCCAATTTGTTTATTTAAAGATTATCCAATAACCATAAAGTAAGTGTTGTGCACCTGCCAATTAACAAATGTGTTTGACAGGAGACTGGATGGTCAGGAGACTGAGGGTTGATTGCACTTCCTTTGACCAAGTAAACTGTGAACCAAGTCATGCCGTTTCATATAATGTATATATTGTACTGAGCACTTGGGCAAAGCTTACAGTTTGTTCTTCACCGAATCCAATACATAAATTACAAATATAACAAACATTATATAACATGAAACTTTTAACATACTACATTTATTGATATCAATCTGTTACTTATCATAAATGCCTATATGTCATGATGTTTATATATACCGTAATGTTTCAACATACTTAAGAAAATGTGTTTTTAAGTGTTGAATGCCCAAAGCTGAATGACCATATATTTTCAAACAATACACATGAGAACTCATGCATTAAACCAATGATTCAACTTTTGATTAAGTTCAAAAGATCTTACCCAATCATAGAATTTTTTTTCCATCTAATGCGCTTTGCTCAACTGGCGAAAAAGACATTTCTATTGCTTATTGAACACAGGAACATACCAATTAAGAAGTTGAGTTCATTTAAGGATTATCCAATATTAATCCATAAATGAATTCTATTTAGGCCCTTACAGGGACTATTGTAAGGGCCTAAAGGATTTTAAGTGATTCTAAGAACATTTTTGACAGTTTGGTTGTGAATAAAATTGAATTGACCAGTAATGACCACTATTGACCAGTATTAGCCACTATTGACCAGTATTAACCACTATTGACCAGTATTGACCACCGGCCCGGTCAATACTCAATTGACCGGTCAATAAGCCAACCCTGCTCTGTGTAGGAGATTACTAAACATCAGCCACCAAAAATGACTTAAAGGTACATCAGCCACAAGAATTGAGCTTAAACCTTAATTTTTTGGCGATAGAACGTTTTCTCATGAACATATTTTTCCAGAAAATTAAAACAATCCATTTTGGACATTTTTTGGCGTAAACACCCTTCATAGCGACATGTGTCTAGCAGATTTTGAAGAAAACAACAGATTTTCGCGAGGGTAAACAAAAAAAACCACAACAAACCTTGCAAGTTTTTGTTTCAATAACTTTTTTGTTAGGACAGCTAGGAAGCTCAAATAAAAAACCGAGTCAAGCGTTAACATCGCAGATCCGAATGGGATATGTCATTAAAGGAAATATTTGAATATAGTGTGCTTACCGTGTGAAAATATTCCAACAGGTATCAAACTTTCCCGATTTTTTCCGCCATATTGGAAATCAGCCACCAAATTCCTCGCTTAAAGTACGTCAGCCACCATTTAGGCTGAACCCCCTGATGATGTGTAGATGATCATAAAGATTTTTTTTCTTGAGACCATATTTACCAGAATTGTGGCCCTGTGTTGATTTCATTAATAAAATTTTGTGGCATCAACTCCTAACAAACTATCTGGCAGATTTCTTTCACACTTGCACTGATGATCATGCAGGATGTGTAGATGGTCATAAAGAAATTATTTTTCCTGTGACCATTTTACCAGACTTAGGGCCCTTTGTTTATTTCAGTCATAAAATTTTGTTACACCTCATTTTCTATTTGGCTGAATTCTAAAAAACTTGCACTGATGATTAGACATAATGTGTAGATTGTTGTAAAGGAAATTGTTACCATTTTCACCAGAGTTATGGCCCTTTGTTTATGTTAATAATAAAACTTTGTGGCACTTGCTCCTGATTTGCTAGTCATGATGACCACATGTTGTTTATACTTATACACAATTTTGTTACAAATCTGCAGCAGTGGGAGCATCATTGTCCTGAGGACAAGGTTTAGTCTATTATCTTGTCTATTAATAACTTCAACTTAGGACACCTCTCATAAATTGTATAAAATGGGACAAATAACTTATACTCAACTACGTATTTCTTGAATATAATATTCAAATTATTAAATAAATGAAATAATGGGTGATTTCAAACCTCTTCTTCCTCAGACATAGCAAATGATAAAGTTTGAGCCATAAAATAATCCTGACTCTTTTCTCGTATCTTCACTGTGCCAACATACAGTCCTCATTGGGAATTTTCTTTTACTCAGTATATATGGGTTTTATCACAAGTGGGAATAGTGTAGATCTAGATCAACTGGCACATCTGTGCCATCAGATCCAGATCTACATGGTTTGCTTCTTGGTAAGAAATAACCTAAATCAAAAAGCAAAAGTTCAGTGTAGATCCTGATCAGATGGCACTACTGTGTATCTACACTGTTCATCCTTGTATAACAGCCATAGCCCATGGAGACAAGAAAAAAAATAACTTGGTAGTTTCAGACATAAAATACATTTTTGAATACTAACTAGTCTTCTGTATAGCAATTAATCGGCTTGTAAAAAAGCAACTCTTTTTATTGGTTAGTAATGACATAATTGATACATTAATATTGTTTAGTAACACTGTGTTTTCTATGATCAGGGAAGCGGACAGAGTCTGGACTTCGTGAGTGTCTATGGAACGACAATAATCTTCAGTTTGATCAATGGAACTGTACCAGTGTGTATCCAACAGGTGTGTTTAACCCTTTCCTCCATAGACACAACTTTATTGCATGGGCTAACAGTTTAGATCCTTTTTGATTTGTTAGGTTATCTTTGACCAAATGCAACCAGTGCAGATCCTGATCAGACGGCACAGATGTGCCAGCTGATCTGGATCTACACCGGTCGCACACGCATAAAAATGCGTATTTATGGAGAAAAGGGTTAAATGATAAAACTCTTTAACAAACTAGTTAGTTTAAACATACATTATTTCTATCAAACTGCTGAACATTGAGCATTTAGTTTTTGACTATGTTATAAGATTGATGTTCCAAAATGTTTCTGAGCATTATGCCAGGATTATAGTAAAACATAGCAATTTTAGGAAAAATTCTAATTTTAAAGGGGAGATTATCCTGCAAATATGATTGTTAGAGTTAAAGACTATAACACGTATGCAGTAAGTGATGATAAGGAATGATTAGGGTGGTGATAAGGAACACATATTTGAAGTTGGAGGTAAATCCCTCAAGCAATATAGTAAAAATGAATAAGGGCCCTTGACTGCCTGAAATAATCTGAGTGGAAAGTCCTGACAACAAACACAACCAAGCTAGGTGACAAACATTCCTATTTAGTTTAAATGAAATCCTCCAGTTTCTTTAAAATTGATTTCTTGTGCAAAACTTATTTTCTTTTAAGCACTAGTGAATGGCTATTTTGTACTGAGAAGGGCCCAACATCATAAAACTAAATCAAGAGACAGTCTCAAATCTAAAGCATCTGATTGGCTTAAATGGCGACTGGTTGCCATTTTAGCCAAACAGATGCTTGAGATTCGAGAATGGTCTATAATCTCAGTTTTATGATCTTGGGCCCAGAGCTTAACTTGTCTGTATTTCTAGCTACCGAGGATTGAGCAGTATCATATTGGCAGGGATGAGCTGAACATTACCCTGACGAGGATATTCTTCCTAAGAATGGCCAACCTGTTTGCTCTGATTATATCTCTTTATGATACCATCACCAAGGTAACACTTATATTTATTAAGTTAAAACATACTGCGGAACAACTGATATGGCAGCTCTCCTTAACCATTTAGTCCATAGATACACCTTTATTGGCATGGGCGAACAGTGAAGAACCAGATCAGCTGGCAGATCCGTGCTGTCTGATCTTTGCTTTTTGATTTGTTATTTCTGACAAAAATTGAACATTGCAGATACTGATCAGATGGATAAAAAGGCCTATATATGGAGTAAAGGGTTAACCTGGCACTGAGACTATGGCAAAAGTGGCACTTGTTCTTGTTTATGCAGTATCACTATTGGTAGCCGACAGTCAGGGGATATATCCCAGTAAACACCCCATGTCAGAACGATGTTGGATTCAGGTTGGATTTTGGTCGCGACATAGAAAATGCAACTTCATTAAGACGTCAGAAAATAACATCGGATAGATTTTCGTTCAGATATTCCACTTCTTAACCCGCTAGGAAAAATTATTTTCGAATAACTAATATTTTTCCAAATTAACTATACATATGCATAAATTCATTTTAAAAAAATACGAAAGAAACCTTATTTCTAAACTTAAATGGTTTGTTGTGCAATGGAAGGGATTTTATCGAAACCTTTGCAATCAAATCTAAATGTAACAAAGAACAAAGACAAAATCATCAAACAAACACAGAAGGGGAATAAAGATTATTTTATAGTTGCCAGAGAAGAAGGATTAAGCAAGTATGTTTTTTTTTGTATTCAAAGCTTGTTTTTAAATTATAGTTTTTGCTTTAATTTTGTGGAGATTCATGCCCACTTCATGTGTAAGACACATGGAGTTGTTTTCATGAAATACGTTTCGTCCCAAAAAAGTCTCGCTGGTGGGCTATTGTTACGATACAGAGCTCATGAAACCAATTACTTTTAGAAGAAGGTATTTTTAGATAATGTTATTACACTGAGTAATAAAAGGAAGAGGTAAGAGGTTAGATTGCAGTCAGAATATAAATGGATTTTGGTCCAAACCTGACGTCTTTCTGACATGGGAAATGATGTCTAAAAAACTTTCAACCTACCAAAATCCAACATTGATCCGACAAAGAGGTTTGACGTCAATCCAACATCTTTTCGACGTCGAATGTTTCCTGGAATAGTAAAAGAAAAAAACAAAATATATGATATTGTAACAAGTTCTCATAATAGACTACAAACATAGAAATCTTTTTGATTCACTGATCTGAGCCGTCAGCTGGATCACAGGAGTTATTGTTGTAGACAATGAAAAATTTCCGATTGAAAAAAGCGAATTGATGGCTGCAATTTTCCATCCTTGTCTTCATTTTAAAGACTAATTAATTGTTTCTTTTTATTATTAACGAGAATGTCAAACTCTGTGGCTGGATATTATCAGAGCATATTAACCAGTCCATCTCGAGGGCTGTCTACAGTTGTCATTGCACAGTCGTTGATGTTGTGTACTGACTGCTTAATACATATATCAAATCTATCATAAGCTGTATACTATCTAAGAGTTTAGTTATTGTTTAAACATGATGAATGTTCTGTCGTTAATGATCAGTATGAGTTTTGTTAATGCGCTTGCATAAAACCATCTCGCAATGTTACACTTCTATTGATAACATAATACAGGCCTCCAATCGAAACCTGTACAACCTATAAAAACCTTTAATTTCATTGCAAACCTTTAAAACCTTTAAATCATCTAAAAACCTTAAAAATGGCCAAACAATTTTGTAATTTTCACTCAAAACATACATTTTTGTTCAGACTGCTTGCCGTGCCAATTTTAAGCAAGTAATAGTTGCACTACTGTATTTCTTCCCCCTTTTAAATGTTTTAATAAGATATTGCTTGTGTATTTGTCATGTATAATTTAGACAGTATGAAAATAATATCAATTATGCCTTTTTCTGATACCTGTTTTTTTAGAGTGTGGGTTGCCTTTTATAAATCAACTTTTTTTGTAAATAACTGAATATATTATGCTGTGTTGGGTTTTTTTTTCATCAAGAAATTCAACATAAATTGGCTTTATTTACTCTTTATTTATTAATATTTTACCTTAAAAAACCTTTATTTCCATAGATTGGAGCCTTTATAAAAACCTTTTTTTTTGTTGTTCAGGCCTGCTAGGAGGCCTGCATAATAGTTGATAAATAAGAAACATATGAAAATCTTGTTGCAGGAAGTGGAAGGTTGTGCAGGAACAGTGCTGGGTCAGGAAATGTACAAACTTGTAATCCTGGATACAGTTATTCAGGTAAGCATAAACCCTTTATCCTATAAATATGACTTTTATGGTATGGACGAACAGTGTAGATCTAGATCAGCAAGCACGTCAGGATCTAAACTGTTTGCTTTTGTTTTATTTATCAAGGCATTTCAGAGCAAGAAACAAACAGTGTAAATCCTAGTCTTGCAATAGAGGGTTAAATTTTGCATCGTTAAAAAGGCATAGTCTAGGTTAGCCTAGCATGCCTTCCGTGAAACTGCTGGCTGCTTACCAGTATATGAAGTGAACAAGCTGAAGTTTGGATGCTGTGGATGCTAAGCTTTACATCTGTGATCCATCCTCGGTGAACCACTTTAAGCTTGATTATGTCATTGAGTGAATCTTCAAGGATAAAAAGGTTCTAGGCTAATCTCTAACATTTAAGACCTGGGCCCATCATCATAAAACTAAGATTGGAGACCAGTCTCAAATCTCAAGCATCTGATTGGCTGAGCCATTTCAGCTAATCAGATGCTTGAGATTTGAGACTGGTCTCAAGATTTAGTTTTATGATCTTGGGCCCAGTCTATAAACTGCCGAGTCTTATGCTACAGTTTCTAGACATGTCTCCAGTCTCAGTTTTATGTTCTACTGCCCCACTTTAAAGAAGTGTGATGTATATTGCTTTGCACATTTCGATCCTTCTTTCCGCCGGACCACAACCAACCTTGTCTGATCAATAACAATACAAGGAATTAGTATACAGTCCTCAGATTTGATAGGGAGTATTGTCATCACATGTAGATGACCCCTATTGATTTTGAGATCAGAGGTCAAGGTAATAAGTGACCTTCAATTTTAATTACAGCAGATAATTATTCAGTTTTCATTGTGGACACATTCATATTTTAAAAACATGTCTTGTTTCAGTCTACCATGCAGCTTATTATGAGTTTGGCAAAGTATTTGTGGACAAGGAAGAAGGTAGAGTACAATATTTCACAGGCTGTGCTTGAGTTGATCTACAGACAAGCCCTTGTATGGGTAAGTCTTGGCCCAAGATCCTATAACATATAATGGAGACCAGTCTCAAATCTCGAGCACCTTATTGCCGGAAAGTGAGACTTTTTTCACTTGTCTCTGCGAAACTAGGTTTGTCTCCAAAGTCGGTTTATATTCTTGAGCCCTGTTACATGAACCATTTTCCGTCTTATGTTTACATGAAAAGGCAGAGCATACTTGTGAAGAATAAGTTTTAGATCTATAACTTAATAATAGTTTTGCTTACAGTCATCAAATTTGGTAAGTGGACAGCTCATGCTCAGTAGATGACTACTATTGTTTTTCGGATTAAATCTGATTACTGGAAATAATTTTGGACCTATAGCCATCAGACTTTGTATGGAGATTGTTCATTGTCAGTGGATAACATCTTTTGAAAATAGTCACATGTTAAAAATAATTTTAATTTCAAATCAGTATTGGTAACTTTTGAACCTTTAGCCATCAAGCCAAGGTATGCCAGAAGTAAGATCAGATAAAGTTTGCATAGCAAGGGCTTATACAGTATCTCCATACCCAGAGGTGCTCTTGCTTTCAAATCTATGAGATTTATTAACAGGAAAAAAAAAACAGAACCTTCTTGGAATAATCAATCAGGGCATAAGTCTGGAGACCAGCCTCAAATCTTAAGCATCTGGTCTCCATTTCAGCCAATCAGATGCTTAAGATTTGAGACTGGTCTCCAATCTCAGTTTTATGAGCTTGGGCCCAGGGCCTGCAACAATGATTTTATTTTTCAAAATAAAGGATAAAGAAACAGGATGTGTTTGACCTATTTTCTATGATCCAGTAAAAATAATAAATTTATTGAAATTTCAGGCAGGAACCATGGCATGTCCGGTCCTTCCTGTTGTTGGACTAGCATCAGACTTCATATTCTTCATGGTAAATTACACAGTAATTAGTGTGACATGTAAGCCACCACTGAAAAGATGGAACCAGTCTCGGAATACGTCATTCTTTACCTTAGTACTGCTGGGAAGCTTGGCGATGTTGATTCCACCAGCTTCAATCATCATTGGCAGGTAGGTCTTCACAAAGAAGCCATGTGTGTCAGTTTGGAGTTGTGTAATGCATAAGAATGACTCCAAGAGTATTCAACAGTATAATAACACTTTATTACAGCATGATGTTAACTCTGCCTTTCTCAGAAAAGACTCTATGTGGTTTAAGCATGTTTGAATATGCTGTAAAAGATATAATAGTCTGCATAGGGGCATTGCATAAATGTACATCATTAAAAAAAAATAAACATCATAATACAACACTATGTTCAGGAAAAATGACTAATCACCTTTCACAAGCCTGTTTGAAATGCAACAGACAGGCATTGGTCATTGTCCAAAACAGTTTGTAACAGTTTGTTCCATTCCGACTTGAGAAATACTTGTACAATCTTCACAAAACTTGGTAAGATTATTTATGGTTGTAATATGTTGATTATGTTTGATAACTAGCTAGATTGTCTACTAAATTAGCACTGTCAGCTTTATAACTGGGAAAGCTCTTTGCCAATTGCCAACAATTGTAGTCAGATTGATTATTGGACAAGTTTCAGTAACTAGCCTGATTGCCTATTGGACAAGTTTCAGTAACTAGCCAGATTGCTGCAGTTACTAGAGGTATGAACCACTAGTAGCTGGTTTTTACCTATATAACTAAACTTTGAAAGGGATATTCTTCAGTCAGATATTTTTCAGACTGTTTTTGGTCATATCTTGGCTAATTTCTTCAGCTAGCCATACTGGAGCAGTTGCTCTGGAGTTATTACCCTTTAATTGCAAATATTTTCATCAAACACTCAGCAGTGTCCGCTTTCTCCATTATGTACCATTAACTTAACTTAGTTGGAATGTGTAAATTTGCACATCAAGGTCTTGGATAAGTTTGGTTGTCAGTTAGATTGCCTCAGTCATTCTGGAGTTATGACCCTTTAATTGCCAAATAAGCAATGTCTACTTGGTGACTGATATGGTTTGTGGCAGTTTGACATTCTTGTTCTTACTGTTATATATAAGTGGTATGATATTAAATGTCTACTATTTTATCTGTATAGTAAGCAAAAATTGGCCAGAAAAACCTAAATGTCTTTGGGAAATTCTTTTGAGATATTTTGTCCAAGGTTTTCATTATTGGCAATAATATATTTAATAGGAGTATTTTCGTCAGTTTTATGTTAGAAGTATATCCAAGTTCTACACAACTCATTAAAAGATGTGTATATGATCTTCCCAGAAAATACATATATTCATAACTTTTCTGATTAGATCAGGGCCAAAGATCATGAAACTAAAATTTGAGATCAGTCTCAAATCTCAAGCATCTGATTGGCTGAAATGGCGACCAGTCGCCATTTCAGCCAATCAGATGCATGAGATTTGAGACTGATCTCCAGATTTAGTTTTATGATCTTGGGCACAAGTCATCGGAACTTGTTTACTGGGTTTACTGCAGAAAAAGACTAGTCACAAATCTCTATCATCAGATTGGCCAAATTGGAGAATAATCTCCATTACAGCCAATCAGGAGCTTAAAATTGGAGACTTGTCTCTAATGTTTTTGATCTTGGGGGCCAGGTTGTAGACATGTCATGTTTTGGCTTAGATCATTGCTATTTTAGTACCTTGCTTAACAAAAATACCTTTTTAATTTACAGTTCTAACATGATAAAATTGGGCCAAACAAACACAGAGGGTGTGTACTGCGGACCATTTAAAGGGGCCGCACCTGTAAGAGCCTATACCAGGTTTTATACTGACCAGGCCTCATGGCTGGGGGCGGCACTCAGAACTGTTGTATCAGAAGTAGTTCTCATACCATTATTTCTGATATTGTTGTAAGTAATTATGTGTAGCTCACAAATGATAGATTGAAAGTTTTTTTACTAAACAAAAGATTAAACATTTAGCACCCATGTACATGGTTTACAGCTTTCAACTAACTCGCATTTAGTTACAAAGATTTTACTTTTGCAATCTTTATCAGTTTTATTTTCTAAAAAACGTATTTTCTTAATTTTACGTATGAGAATTTGAATATTCTGGAAAAAAAATTGCCTTTAACAAACCATGAAGAAACAGTTTTAAGGTTTCTTATCAGGCCATTTTTCAAAACACATTTCAACTTTTTAAAAAAAATTACCAAAGATACCCACTAAAATTTGAAAGTGATGTCCCAACAGACATCTTTGGCTGTGGCAAACTGTTGGATGGATCTCGAGATCCTCGGGTGGTTGGTGCTGCCTGCAGCATATAACCTGTGCCCAAGATCATATAACTATATCTGGAGATCAGTCTCAAATCTCGAGCATCTGACCAGTCGCCATTTCAGCCAATCAATCAGATCCTTGAGATTTGATACTGATCTCAAAAATTAGTTTTATGATCTTGGGCCAAGGAGTGAAATTACACACAATCACAACACACATCACTGTCAATGAGTAAAATAAACATTAGTTGTCAGCATGTGTTTTACAATTTATGTAAAATGTGTTTTAACTTACTTACTCTGGCTCTAGGCTCTTATTTTGCAGCATTAGCCTCAAGTTTTCCAATATCCTCAACTTTATGAGAATTTTAATAAATAAATATTTTAGAATGTCAAAGTCTATCTTATGTTGATTTCATTGTTTAAACCTTTAATATCAAATCATCCAAAACATCCCAGAAGCCAGTGTCATTGGCAGTATCTTGCAGTTTATTTGAACAACTGTTGTACTCCTTTTCAGTACTGTTATGATACATTTCTATAGACGTTTTGTAAGTGAAAAGAGGAATCGTGCTGTTCTCAAAGCTGAATTACAACAGGTAGGTTTTGTTTATCTACGTTTAAAGAAAAAGAAAGCTTAATTCTTAATTGCTGTCACTTTACATCTCAGAATCTTTAAAAATAGTTTATTAAAACTTGAGATTTTATGTTCCCTTCTTAAAAAAATGCACAGATAACTCAATGTTGTTTAATGTATGTCTCTGTTTTACTCGCCTATAGTTTGTATTTGTAGTATAGTTTGGTTTTTATGAAATGTAAGTGAACAAGCTGATATTGAATTATCAGTGTTGATATACCATAGCCCACTCTACCTTAGGTCAAGGATACAGCAAACTACTTTATCTGAAATTAAGTTCATAAACATTATACAAAGCTGATTTATGAACACTTTATTTATAATACTGGTAAGTGCCAACATCTATCACATTTAGTCTACAGGTTATTAAAGCTTACATTTCAATTTCTCCTGAAGTGGTTTTCACCAAATTCCATCAGAATCTTTTCACTATTAGGTGTTCGCTGTCATGTATTGGTAATTGGTTTGTCTTGAAATGGTGGAAATAGATCTAATAATTTGTGAGCACCACCAGAAGATTGTATGACCAGCCAATGGTAAAGGGGCATTATAAAGTGAATGATTTAGTTGTTTTAATAGACCTCTTAAACTTTTACTTCATAGATACCTCTTCATTGCATGGTCCAACAGTGTAGATCCAGATCATCCAGCACATCTTTGCTGTCTGATCAGGATCTCCATTGTTCCCTTCTATATTTATTAGGTTATTTCTGATCAAAAAGCTAACAGTGCAGATCTTGATCAGATGGCACAGATGTGCTGGCAGATCTGGATCTACACTGGTCAAGTCAAGTCAAGTAAATTTTATTTATATAGTCAGGTTTCATAACAAGTAACACAAGCTCTATTGAGCTTTTAAAGCTGACTAGCATAAATAACAGTAAAGAGCATATATAAATACCAGCATTTAAGACAAATATTACATGAATAAATCATATTAGTGAGGTTATTAAGAGTTGGATATAAAAGCAAGTAGTTAAGAATTTACAGTACATAGTATTCTATATATAATATATATTAGGAAAGCATAGCAAATATCACATTTATATCATTAGCATTATCTATAATAAAAACTCTATAAGATTTGTTTGCAAGATTGTGGTAAGATGTGATGCAATATAAACATATATAAACACTTTTATCTAACATCACAGAGACTAGTACACAAAATAGGCTTAAGCTAAAAGCAATGCTAACTAAACAAGTACAAGTGACAAGCAACAGCATAAATAAATAAACACTGAACTAAAAATTTACTAGCACACAATAAAAGCAAGTCAAGCAAGGTAAAACATAAAACAAAAAAACAAAGAGGCATGATGGTCCATGCTGACAGGCTGTGTATTTATCTAATAATGCAAGCTGAGCAGTTACAGTTTGGCCCATCCCACATTTGAACTAGTTATTTAAAATGATCAAAAGATGAGCTTTCTCTAAAATTATTTGGCAGACTATTCCACAGCTTGGCAGCAGAGAACCTGAAAGAATTCTTACCATAACTAGTAGATCTAACCTGAGGTAGCGCTGCAAACTTTGTGTATCTAAAATTATAATTAGTTTCTTTTATTGTAATTAAATCATGTAAATAAACAGGACCTTTCTTTTGAATAATTTTAAAAGCTTCCAATGCCATAGTTCTCATTCTCCTTACTCTGAGAGATGGAAGTCCAGATAAAACCAGTAGTTTGTCATAAGAACTTTCATAATCATTATAAATGAATCGCACCGCTCGCTCTTGAAATTTTTCTTTTTTCTTAATATTAGTTTCACCAGTAAACTGCCAAGTTAAAGGACAATAATTAAAATTTGACATAATAAAAGAGTGGTATATAGTGAGACGTCCAAGTTTGTTAAGGTTCTTACCGATTCTTTTCATGGCATTTAATTGTCGCGAGGCTTTCCTACATATACTAGTAATGTGAGAATTAAAATTTAACAGAAAGTCAAAAGTAACGCCCAATAATTTAACTTCATCTTCACATTTTATTTTTACTATAAAGTTGAAACAAAGATCTAAGTTGTGGGTTTTATTGCCAAAAGAGATTGCCTGAAATTTGTCTGGATTGGCTTTCATATGGTTGTTCTCGAACCAGTTGATTAAAACCATACTTTCCTCTTCCAGAGTTTTTACCAATTCTGCTGGGGAGTTGCTAAAAAAAGATCATATATTATCATCTGCATAATTATACAGACTACCTTTTTTAATAAATTCAAAAATATCATTAATAAAAATATTGAAAAAGACTGGACCTAGGATTGAGCCTTGCGGCACGCCTTTAATTATTTCTTGAAAACTGCTGCAGGCCTCACATAGTTTAACACATTGTTTTCTATTGGTCAAGTAGCTTTTAACAAGGTTCAAAGCGGATTCTGACAGACCGTAATGCTTCATTTTAAGTAGTAGAAGATTGTGAGGCAAGCAGTCAAAGGCCTTTGATAGATCCATGAGCACAGCTGCTAGGTAGTAGTTCTTGTCAAGAGCATGATTCCAGTCTTCAACAATTTTGAGGAGTGTTGTGTTACACCCATATCCTGGTCTAAAAGCACTAAGTAATGCATTGAAAATTGGATCAAAGTGTTCTAGCAGCTGTGTGTACATGGCTCTCTCAAAGATCTTTGAAGTAATGGGTAGAAGGCTCACAGGGCTAAAGTTACTCTTGTCAAGGATGCTGGTCAAAATGCAGTAAAATGTGCTAAAGTAGGTTACTTTATTTTTGCAGGAGAGGGAAGAAAATGAGAAGCTGATAAAGAAGCTGGAGAGAATGGGTGTGGCCGTTCAGAGGGGCCGATAATATCTGTGCTTACAATATAAACATTCAGTAAATAAAGTTAACAACACTGAAAAAAAACATTTGTTGTTGATGGTGAACCTTTCTTTATTGTGTTGCGATACATAGGAACAGCTGTGTCCGTCTGGCCATCACAAAAACTTAACATTGGCTATAACTTTGCCATTTTTTATATTTCTTCATGACACTTTTAAAAAGGTATTGCCTTAGACAACAGAATCACTAAAATTTCAAAATTTTCAGGTCAAAGTCACTTGACGGTTATGCCGCTTGTTAGATGCCCATCTAAGAAAGAACATATTATTGGATCATCCATGGCAACCAGATGTTTGTCTGGAGCTAGCCCAACTATTTGTGCGCAACAACGGCTTTTCTGGCCGGATAGATCTCATCGAGACGGAAAGCAGTGCACAAGAACCGTCACTGTACATGATTTTGGAATTATTCCCCTTCATTTAATTTTCTAATCCGGAGCATAACTCCATCATTATCAAAGCTATTAAGGAACCTTGATACATAGATCTTATTGAGACTAATTATTAAGTATAGTGCACGATCTTAGTGAGACTAATTATTAAGTATAGTGCACAGAAACTATAACGCTGTAGTTTATTATTTTGGAGCTATGCCCCTTTGTTTAATTTTCTTGTGGAGCATAACTCCTGATTACTCCTTATCAATGCTATTGCATTGAAACTTCGCAGATGGATAGATCTCACTGAGTTGGAATCGTGGGAGTGCATTGCATAAGAAACGTCACTACGATTCATGATTTTGGAGTTCTTCCCCTGAATTCAATTTTCTTACTTTCCTACATTATCAAGGCTATTGACTTGTTATTTTTTACAAATGCCCCTTTCTACACATGCCATTACTAAGAGGTTATTAACCGGTGTTCAAGGGCCGGGAGGTGATATCGGCCCGGAGGAGCAATATTGGCCCGAGAGCTTTAGCTCGAGGGCCTATGTTGCTCGGCCGGGCCGATATCACCTCCCGGCCCTTGAACACCGGTTAATAACCTCTTATTATTACATGTGTTACTAGGGGCATTTGTAAAAAATAACAAGTCAATAGCCTTGATAATGTAGGAAAGTAAGAAAATTGAATTCAGGGGAAGAACTCCAAAATCATGAATCGTAGTGACGTTTCTTATTTGATAAAATTTTGCAAGAAATGAGATTGTGAAAATGTGAATTCTGGAAGTGTTTTACAGCGGTATGGGTATGTAAAGGCTGTTATTTGCGAGTGTTTCATTCTCATAACGCTGCTGCGAGCTTCAGTTCAACAGAAACATAAAAGGCATATCTTGTTTCAAAGAATAATAGGCATAAAGCCTAAAGGAAATATGAAGGAACATGATTCAGTGCGTTTTGTTCTTGGTTATCCCCTAGCTGGTATGTACTATGTGTCCGTTTCTCTTGTCATTTTATCATTCTTTGAATATGTCTCATGTTTGCATGCATGTTCTTTTTAAATATGTTACTTCTTGCATCTAGCTCCAAAAACTTGATTGGGACTCGATCGATTGAATCGTCGCCATCTTGAAATGAAAAAGTTTAATCCTGTATCAATGGTTACCACGTGCCATAATTCGTGATACGGGATTTCTGCCCGCGATATCAGGTTTTCGGCCCGCGATATCAGGTTTTCGGCCCGCCCTTTATCATGCAAAGTACCCGGGCATTTTGGTCATTATTTGTTACTATTTATAGTAACACATGTAATAATAAGAGGTTATTAACCGGTGTTCAAGGGCCGGGAGGTGATATCGGCCCGGAGGAGCAATATTGGCCCGAGAGCTTTAGCTCGAGGGCCTATGTTGCTCGGCCGGGCCGATATCACCTCCCGGCCCTTTAACGCCGGTTTATAACCATTTTATTACATGTGCCGGGCTGATATCAATGTCTGCCATTTTTATGCTCTGTAATTCATACATTTACTGAGCACTAGTCTATTCATTAATTAACTACGTCACGATGAATGTTTTCAATACTACGTCATTTAGAGTTTTGTGACGTAATTAAAGATTGTTTACATTTTCAAACTGTAAAAGAGCAAGCTGCTGTCAGTTGATTTTTTAGTTTTATTTTTTTAAGTGATTATGTCTTCGAACGATTTGATAAAATTTTGCAAGAAATGAGATTGTGAAAATGTGAATTCTGGAAGTGTTTTACAGCGGTATGGGTATGTAAAGGCTGTTATTTGCGAGTGTTTCATTCTCATAACGCTGCTGCGAGCTTCAGTTCAACAAAAACATAAAAGGCATATCTTGTTTCAAAGAATAATAGGCATAAAGCCTAAAGGAAATATGAAGGAACATGATTCAGTGCGTTTTGTTCTTGGTTATCCCCTAGCTGGTATGTACTATGTGTCCGTTTCTCTTGTCAATTTATCGCTCTTTGAATATGTCTCATGTTTGCATGCATGTTCTTTTTAAATATGTTACTTCTTGCATCTAGCTCCAAAAACTTGATTGGGACTCGATCGATTGAATCGTCGTCATCTTGAAATGAAAAAGTTTAATCCTGTATCAATGGTTACCACGTGCCATAATTCGTGATACGGGATTTCTGCCCGCGATATCAGGTTTTCGGCCCGCGATATCAGGTTTTCGGCCCGCCCTTTATCATGCAAAGTACCCGGGCATTTTGGTCATTATTTGTTACTATTTATAGTAACACATGTAATAATAAGAGGTTATTAACCGGTGTTCAAGGGCCGGGAGGTGATATCGGCCCGGAGGAGCAATATTGGCCCGAGAGCTTTAGCTCGAGGGCCTATGTTGCTCGGCCGGGCCGATATCACCTCCCGGCCCTTTAACGCCGGTTTATAACCATTTTATTACATGTGCCGGGCTGATATCAATGTCTGCCATTTTTATGCTCTGTAATTCATACATTTACTGAGCACTAGTCTATTCATTAATTAACTACGTCACGATGAATGTTTTCAATACTACGTCATTTAGAGTTTTGTGACGTAATTAAAGATTGTTTACATTTTCAAACTGTAAAAGAGCAAGCTGCTGTCAGTTGATTTTTTAGTTTTATTTTTTTAAGTGATTATGTCTTCGAACGATTTGATAAAATTTTGCAAGAAATGAGATTGTGAAAATGTGAATTCTGGAAGTGTTTTACAGCGGTATGGGTATGTAAAGGCTGTTATTTGCGAGTGTTTCATTCTCATAACGCTGCTGCGAGCTTCAGTTCAACAAAAACATAAAAGGCATATCTTGTTTCAAAGAATAATAGGCATAAAGCCTAAAGGAAATATGAAGGAACATGATTCAGTGCGTTTTGTTCTTGGTTATCCCCTAGCTGGTATGTACTATGTGTCCGTTTCTCTTGTCATTTTATCGCTCTTTGAATATGTCTCATGTTTGCATGCATGTTCTTTTTAAATATGTTACTTCTTGCATCTAGCTCCAAAAACTTGATTGGGACTCGATCGATTGAATCGTCGCCATCTTGAAATGAAAAAGTTTAATCCTGTATCAATGGTTACCACGTGCCATAATTCGTGATACGGGATTTCTGCCCGCGATATCAGGTTTTCGGCCCGCGATATCAGGTTTTCGGCCCGCCCTTTATCATGCAAAGTACCCGGGCATTTTGGTCATTATTTGTTACTATTTATAGTAACACATGTAATAATGTCGTGTAAATTTCTGTATGGTTGATGTTATTCGCCTTTGATTTTTTTAAAGTACTCGGAGTGCAGTCCACATTCATGCACAACAGTACACGGCAGTTTGACGGGCGTATTTTGCTCCGCCTTGCGATGCTCTTGTACTTGGATTTTGTCAAACAAAATTGGATTGGCTGTAACTTATATATTTCTTTCAACATATTTCTTTTCCAAAATCTCAAGGTCAACATTTGAAGGAGTTATGTTCCTTTTTGTATTTTTATTCCGACAGCACCGCGAGGGCGACACGCGTGTTCAACTGAATATATCAAGCCCGAGAGTTGTAGAATTGACCTAGTTGATTATGTTCTCAATCACATGTGGTCCTGTGCACCTCTGCTTGTCTGTCAGCATCATCTTTTCTGTTGTGTACCTATAACGTGTGTTTCATGATTTGATTGGAACCTGAGCATAAAATAAGGTAAGTGGATGTTTAGTCAGTTAAGGCTAGTAAGTTTAAGATTTTTCCTCTTAGATCTGTAAATATTAATGTCTAGTTTATGTTTATCCCTTTTTTTTTAATTTTACTTTTCTGATAGTTTTCTGGTTATTTTAACTGTCTCGTGATCTTCAGTTGAATGCGGTAAAATTCATTGAAATGTTAACATGGTTTTTATTGAAATGTTTAAAATTTTCCAAGTAAAATTGTGATGCCCTAATATAATCTAATGAAGTAATATTGGTTATCGCACCGTGCTGGTGAACATTTGAATTATAAACCCAGGTTAAAGGATAGAGAAAATGAAGACTGCATTATTGTAAATTAACAAGTCGTGGTCGGTGATACTTAAATAAATGATTCAATTGAAGTTGTTTTCCGACCAATAACAGAGAAACAATTTGACCTTCGTTCACAAAATTTGGTATGTAGATAATGGCTTAGTTTGATTATGACCCTTACGATTTTAAGGGACTTTGTATGCAAGTACCATTTCCGATCAATGAGTTGTTGACCATGACAAGTATTTGATCCCTGCTAATTAGGAGGTCAAGATCACGGATACCTTTAAAAATAGAAAACTAGATGTCTGAATATGTCGAGCTCGTTGTAAAGAAAACGGACTCGTTTGTTGTCACAAGAATTGTTACAGAAGTGATACATGGCACCCAAAGTATGTGCATGGCATTAAAAATGACTGAACTTCAGTTTTGGACCGATAAATGTTGTATAAGAAACATTGGACCTGCAACTTTGACATTGACCTTTGAGGTAGGACCTGGGTTTTTCGCGTGACACTCGCCTCTTTAAGATTAACATTCATGCCAAATATAGGCTGGAAAAGCTCCTACATGATCTTTGACTACTTACTGTGACCTTTTTTGATACATTCATTCCAAATATAAACAAGATTGCTAAATGCAAATCAAATTAATGGTCTGAGCAAGCTCTGGCATGATCTTTGAACCCTGTGACCTTGACCGTTGAGTTGAAACCTGGGGTTTACGCACGACACTCCGTCTCACTGAGGTTAACATTCCAGCCAAATATAAACAAAATTGCTCAGTGCATGTCAAAGTAAGTGGCAGAACACGATCTGTGACCCCCAATTGTGATCTTGACCTATGAGGTGGAAACCTGGAGTTTGCCCATGACACTCCAACTTACGAAGGTTCGTGTTCATGCCAGATATAAACAAGATTGCTCGGTGCATTTCAAAGTAATTGGCTAGACAAGCTCTGGCATGACCTTTGACCCGTATTACCTTGACCTTTGAGATGAGAACCTGAGGTGTTCGCACATCACTCCGTCTTACTGAGGTTAACAATCGGTCAAATATAAGCTAAATAGCTCAATGCATGTCAAAGTTATCGTCCGGGCAATATCTGACAACATTTCTATCTTAACTGTTACCTTGACCTTTAAGATGTGAACCTGGGATTTACACTACGTCTCGCTGAGGATAACATTCTTGCCAAATATAAATAAGATTGTTCCTGGTAGCTGGGAACCTGATGTTTGTGAGGGACAATTCGTCTCTCTCAGGTTAACAGTCATGACATATGTAAACACAATTACTCAATACATCTCGAAGTTATGGTCCGTCAAAAGGCGGACGCACGCACATACACCAAACCGCCATGTGACAACTAAGTCAAGCTCACCAAAAACATGCTCGACAAAAAAACAATAATAATTAATACCTAGAGAAAGCTGGGTTCTGATGTCCTTAAACGTGGTAGGTTTGGTGGCATTAACAACTGTAGAAGAGTATTAACCAGGCAGTCTCGGTAGCTAATCTGATAGAGCGTCGGCACGATAAGCCGGAGTATCGAGTCCTCGTCCTGTCTACTCTCTCCAACCCCAAAACTGCTACACATTTATGTAATCTCTTGATTTATATAATTATGCCAAAGATCGGTGAAAACTTGCCAGAACAAGAACTAGACAACGCTGTGAATATCCTCTATGCTATAAAACTTATCTTTGCTACATTTGCCACCGGGGCTTGGTATTGTCTGGGTTACAATTTAATTATGTTATTTATCTGTTACTACAACTTGAATGCATCCTAATTGCTTGTAATATTACTAATTACGACAACTTGTGTTTGAGAACTGAGAACCTATCGGCAACATGTGAGGCACACCTTAGCTGGAACCTGGTTTAAACTCCAAGCGGCAATATGCTTGACACTAACCGTTCCACGGCGATAACCCCATGGGTTCTCTTTGTGATAATTGTTATATCTTTTTAAAAATGATCAAATTAATAAGCCATGCTCTCTTTTCCTCCCTGTTATTTGACTGTACGGGGAGACTGTATTTTCTGAATGTGGCTCCCAATGTAGAGATGCTTGCTCTTTGGGTGATCAGCAACGAAGGCTTCACTGTTAACACGTGAGATGCTTGCTCTTTGTAGAGGTTCGAATCCTGGTCGAAGCTACTCTTTCCGAGACCGAAATCTGCCACAGCAGGATTTTTAAAGATTTCGATACGAATCATTTACTAAAAACATGCAATTAAAAATTATGTTGCGTTTTCTTTGTAAAATATATAAATCATACATACACCCATAACGTTTATTATTGAGACAAGAAAACTATTAGCCAACTTAAAATAACCCTAAGGGATAGTGTTAATACGCAACATTATAGTAAGTTAACTCATTTTATTATTATTTTGTTCACTCATTTTATCAATGTTGTGTATTACTCGACAATATTATCCGGAGATTTCCGTTCGTTCGGAAAATGTTTTGGTCCGGTCAAGAGTTTTATACCAAACACTAAACCAGTCTATCACCAGCAAGCATGGCGGATGCCGATTCACTGTACGAACTGAGTTCAGATCAAGACGCTGATCCAGAGGCTATTGAGGGAGATGTTGAAAATGATGACACTGCAGATGATGGGTTATTTTATTTTATGGTCACTTGCATCGTCTCAGATCGTTTTAAACCTCACTGTGCCGAAATTTTTTAACTTCCCTTTTCACAATTTGACAAATTAAGCCTGGAACAATTGAAATCGAATTATAATGATAAATGGAACTATAGTAAGTTAGAATGAGATATACAGAACCAAACCTCACTGTCATATGTAACACTAGCTGATTGGTAAAAACTGAAATTAACACCACCCCCCATGTTCTTAAAATGTATACCCCAAAAATTATATGGGCACCCTGTAAATTAAGTTATGCAGTGTTCTCCCCAGCTATCAGAACTGTTGAACAATATCCAACAAGTGTTAAATAAGCCGACATCCCTTTTATTCAATATCAACATGTCATAAAGCGATAATTGATTTTTTCCTCAAATAAAAGGTTGCAGTTTAAGCTTTAATTGCAAAAGAAAAGTATTCCGTGGCTGTCTGCAAATCATCAAGTTTTCTCATGTCATCTTACTGCCTGCATTATCTCAACAAGCCACATAATTGTTATCTTTGACGCCAATAGCCTTTGTGAAATTTTTATCGACAAAACTTGTTCAATAAATGGTAAATACAATTTTTGTAATAATTTGAAGAAGAATGCATGATCATCAACATAGTACTAAGGTTTACTATTTATTTATTGATATAACTATCAAAATAACCAAAATTGCACGATACCGTTCAAAGTACTTTGGCCAGCAGAAATCAAAAATAAAACATGAAATGCCAACGATCCCTACAACAACTGCAGAAAGAGATGATAAAATTAATCAATGTTTTCAAGAAGTATATCAAAATAAAATACTAACCTGATTATTTTTATTATTATATATATAATATATTATATTAGTATTAATGTGTTAATGTTCCCTTTGACAAAATCTTTAACAAATCATTCACATATCTGTATTCAGAGTTTTAGAGGGCTCTAAGAAAAAGAATCGTAAAAAGAAGTTGAGACGTCCTCGAGGTATTGAAAGGTCAAGTGGAGACTCGGACAGCCAGGCACTGAGTGAGGACCAGGAAGAACCACTAGTACATCATCACCACCATCACCATCATCATGATGGTCATCTTCATCCCACAAAGAAAAAAGAGGTACTTGTATAATCTGGATTACAGGGTTGGGCGGTAAATACCACCCCCGGTATTTACCAGTGGTATTTACAGGTATTTACCGGCCTGGAAAATACTCCCCAAAGTGGCAAATACTGGAAAATACAGGCAAATACTACGCAGATTAGTTTTTTGCCTTAAAATACTGCAGAAATCTTAACTTAGTTGACTGTTGTTAATGTATTATCATAATAATAATTAAATTACTGAGTTATTTTAATTAAATTTCATATCAGGTGATCACTTTTAAGCACTTAAATTAAAAATAAATGTTAAAGAGCTATCTTTTTTACTTAGAACCTAATAATACAGCAGGTGAGAAATTAATGCTGATCCACCTGTGCACCTACCAATGGCACTTAACAAGCAAGGCCATAAGGTCTAGAAAGTAGAATATTAAAACAACATGTTTCATACAAGGGGCTGTAATAGCCTGGGGCAACAAAGGCAAAAGTGTCATAAATAACATAGATTCAATTTGTCAAGGTGCAAGTAAATGGTATATTGGTGTACCTCCAGAAAGCTGCCAAACTGATGATCTGTTACAGAGCAGAACTTGCCTGGTAGACAGAGACTTATCTAAAATTTGTTATTGTATTCATGTATATTTATTGTAAGTTGTGTACATTACTTGTTTATAATAAAAAGTAACCCTCTAAAATGCTGATCCAATTATTGTTAATAATTGAATTTTGAAGTTGTCCACATGCTGAATATAAGGGATACATTGTATTGTATAAATTTCATGGGTGGTCAATTCAAATGACCACTTTTTCAGTACTTACATATTTATTTATTATGGATAAAGTGATAAAAGTGTTAAACTTAAGTATAAATATAATGGCAATTGATGGGTTAACTTGAAAATAACTATATGAATGCCGATAAGAGCTAATATTGTATAAATTCCAGACTGGTCAATTCAATCGACCAGTATTTGCCAGTAAATACCGCCGGCATGGAAAATACTCATATTTGCCGGCATTTTGCCAACCCTGCTGGATTATCATACTCCGTCCTTTTATCATTTGGGAAAAAAGATTATTATTTTTGATGTAATTAATTAATATACTATTTCTCATATTTTTAATGAGTGTCTGTCTGTTGTGAATGTCAAATGTTTTGTTTTAATTAACATTTAATGTTGTTGTTTTTATAGAATTGTTTTGTAATTGTTATTTTATTAAGAAGGCCATATTGTAAATAAGATTGACATCCTTTTGTTCAAACTTAATATGTAACCTTCTAAAAATAAAGAATTTATTATTATATTATTATAAAGATTCATTACAGAATTATTATTATATGCAGGTCACCTGACTATTGATATATATTTAATAACTTATGAAAATGGAAAATCAACTTGCAACATAAACCAACAAAAACTTGACACAATATTACCCTAACAAGGTTTACAATGTTTTAGGATTCAAACCACCTGTCTTACTCGGGAGCTGAGGCAGACACAGAGGGTCAAGGATCAGCTGTAGACTATGGTTCCACCAGTACACTCACCAAGAAAGAGACAGTGAAGGAAAAGGAGTCAAATGAGACTAACTCTGCAGCGACGGGAATCAGTCTTCCACCAGAGCTCTCCGCTCTTGTAAGCCATTATTCTAATTACTTCATATATATTTGCATTTTAAAGGCATGTGCAATCAGTGTAGATCCAAATCAGCCAGCACATCCATGCTATCTTATCTGGATCTGCACTGGTCACATCTTGGTCAGAAATAACCAAATGAATCTAATAGTGAACACTGTAGATCCTGATCAGACAGCACTGATATGTTGGCTGATCTAGATCTACACTGTTCTCCCATGATGTTTGATCAGACAGCACTGATATGTTGGCTGATCTAGATCTACACTGTTCTCCCATGATGTTTGATCAGACAGCACTGATATGTTGGCTGATCTAGATCTACACTGTTCTCCCATGATGTTTGATCAGACAGCACTGATATGTTGGCTGATCTAGATCTACACTGTTCTCCCATGATGTTTGATCAGACAGCACTGATATGTTGGCTGATCTAGATCTACACTGTTCTCCCATGATGTTTGATCAGACAGCACTGATATGCTGGCTGATCTAGATCTACACTGTTCTCCCATGATGTTTGATCAGACAGCACTGATATGTTGGCTGATCTAGATCTACACTGTTCTCCCATGATGTTTGATCAGACAGCACTGATATGTTGGCTGATCTAGATCTACACTGTTCTCCCATGATGTTTGATCAGACAGCACTGATATGTTGGCTGATCTAGATCTACACTGTTCTCCCATGAAGTTAAGGTTTGTCTATGGAGGAAAGTGTTAGGCAGCCATACTGTGAAAATCATCTCATGAATATAATGTTACGTAACTTTTTCAAATTTATCATTTTGTGAATAAAAACGTACCGTTTAACCCTTTCCTTGATATATACGCATTTTTATGTGTGTGCGACCAGTGTAGATCCAGATCAGCCGGCACATCCATGCCGTCTGATCAGGATCTGCACGGGTCGCATTTTGGTCAGAAATAACCTAATGAATCATAAAGCAAACAGTTTAGATCCTGATCAGATGGCACGGATGTGCCGGCTGATCTGGATCTAAACTGTTCACCCTAGCAATAAAGGTGTATCTATACAGGAAAGGGTTAATTCAGAGAAAACATTTCTTTGTTTTTGTTTGTAATGTCAGCATTTTTTAAAATAAAAAATTCCACTGTAACTTGGAAAATGTTCATTTACTATTATATTTGTCATTGCATAATATTTTATGGTACCTTGTTTAAATATGTGTAGATAATTAACTCAGTATTATTTATTTCTTTCAAGAAAATATGCAACTCTTTGCCATTTAAGTTTTGCATGCAAGATGCTTTCTTACAATATTTCAGTTTGAATAACTGTATGCTGCTACTGATGGAGTTGGAAAGTTTGAACTTAATTCTTATTGCTTCAGTCATGGCTTCTGAACACTTGACTGCAGCCTACAAGATTCACCACACGTTAGGAAGTCTTATGCTATGTTATAAGAGTATAGAGTTAACTCTGTGATACTTCCATCTGATTGCAGAGACAAGCACAGATTCAGCAGACAGTGAAGGAGTTGGAAATGCTGTCAATGGTTGCAGCAAGTGGCGCACCAAAAAGTATGGACGAGGCAGCCAAGAAACGATACCAGTTCTGGGAAACGCAGCCTGTGCCTAAACTCAGTAACAACATAGTTTTTAAAAAATTTACTTCTTTTTTAGCTCACCTGAGCACGAAGTTCTCATGGTGAGCTTTTGTAATCGCCTGATGTCCGTCGTCCGTGCGTGTGTCGTCAACTTTTTCTTCAAACAACTTCTTCTCCTGAACTCCTGGGCCAATCTTGCTGAAACTTGGCAGGAATGTTCCTTGCATGAAGCTCTTCCAAAGTTGTTCAAAGAAATCAATTCCATGCAGAACTCTGGTTGCCATGGCAACCGAAAGGAAAAACTTTAAAAATCTTCTTGTCTGAAACCACAAGGCCTAGAGCTTAGATATTTGGCATTTACCATCCTCTAGTGGAACTCTACAAAGTTTGTTCAAATTATTTCCCTGGGGTCAAAATTGGCCCCGCCCCAGTAGTCGATTCATTTTACATAGACTTATATAGGAAAAACTTTAAAAATCTTCTTGTCTGAAACCACAAGGCCTAGAGCTTAGATATTTGGCATTTAGCATCCTCTAGTGGAACTCTACAAAGATTGTTCAAATGATTTCCCTGGGGTCAAAATTGGCCCCGCCCCAGGGGTCACTTCATTTTGCATAGACTTATATAGGAAAAACTTTAAAAATCTTCTTGTCTGAAACCACAAGGCCTAGAGCTTAGATATTTGGCACTTAGCACCCTCTAGTGGAACTCTACAAAGATTGTTCAAATGATTTCCCTGGGGTCAAAATTGGCCCCGTCCCAGGGGTCACTTCATTTTGCATAGACTTATAAAGGAAAAACTTTAAAAATCTTCTTGTCTGAAACCACAAGGCCTAGAACTTAGATATTTGGCATTTAGCACCCTCTAGTGGAACTCTACAAAGATTGTTCAAATTATTTCCCAGGGGTCTAAATTGGCCCAGCCCCAGGGGTCACTTCATTTTATACATACTTATATAGGAAAAACTTTAAAAATCTTCTTGTCTGAAACCACAAGGCCTAGAGCTTAGATATTTGGCATTTAGCACACTCTAGTGGAACTCTACAAAAATTGTTCAAATTATTTCCCTGGGGTCAAAATAGGCCCCATCCCAGGGGTCACTTCATTTTACAAAGACTTATATAGGAAAAACTTTAAAAATCTTTTTGTCTGAAACCACAAGGCCTAGAGTTTAGATATTTGGCATTTAGCACCCTCTAGTGGAACTCTACAAAGATTGTTCAAATTATTTCCCTGTGGTCAAAATTGGCCCCGCCCCAGGGGTCACTTCATTATACATACTTATATAGGAAAAACTTTAAAAATCTTCTTGTCTGAAACCACAAGGCCTAGAGCTTAGATATTTGGCATTTAGCACACTCTAGTGGAACTCTACAAAGATTGTTCAAATTATTTCCCTGGGGTCAAAATTGGCCCCGCCCCAGGGGTCACTTCATTTTACAAAGACATATAGAAAAAACTTTAAAAATCTTCTTGTCTGAAACCACAAGGCCTAGAGCTTAGATATTTGGCATTTAGCACCCTCTAGTGGAACTCTACAAAGATTGTTCAAATTATTACTCTGGGGTCAAAATTGGCCCGCCCCAGGGGTCACTTCATTTTACAAAGACATATTGAAAAAACTTTAAAAATCTTCTTGTCTGAAACCACAAGGCCTAGAGCTTAGATATTTGGCATTTAGCACCCTCTTGTGGAACTCTACAAAGATTGTTCAAATTATTACCCTGGGGTCAAAATTGGCCCTGCCCCAGGGGTCACTTCATTTCACATAGACTTATATAGGAAAAACTTTAAAAATCTTCTTGTCTGAAACCACAAGGCCTAGAACTTAGATATTTGGCATTTAGCACCCTCTAGTGGAACTCTACAAAGATTGTTCAAATTATTTCCCTGGGGTCAAAATTGGCCCCGCCCCAGGGGTCACTTCATTTTACATAGATTTATATAGGAAAAACTTCAAAAAATCTTCTTGTCTGAAACCACAAGGCCTAGAGCTTAGATACTTGGCATTTAGCACACTCTAGTGGAACTCTACAAAGATTGTTCAAATTATTTCCCTGGGGTCAAAATTGGCCCCGCCCCAGGGGTCACTTCATTTTACAAAGACATATAGAAAAAACTTTAAAAATCTTCTTGTCTGAAACCACAAGGCCTAGAGCTTAGATATTTGGCATTTAGCACCCTCTTGTGGAACTCTACAAAGATTATTCAAATTATTTCCCTGGGGTCAAAATTGGCCCCGCCCCAGGGGTCACTTCATTTTACATAGACTTATAAAGGAAATCTTTAAAAATCTTCTTCTCACAAACCACAATGCATACAGCTTAGATATTTGGTAAGTAGCATTGTCTAATGGATGTCTACTAAATTTGTTCACATTATGTCCCCTGGGCCAAAATCCGCTACGCCCTAGGGTTCTCTTGGTTTACATATAAATATATAGGAAAAACATGAAAATCATTTTTTCTCCAAAACTAATAGGACTTGATCTTAGATGTTTGGTGCTGAGTATTGTGTAGAGACCCTTTAACAACATTGTTTAAATGTTGGCCCTGGGGTCAATATTTGCCCTGCCCTGGGGGCTCTCAATTTGTAAAAAAGGCAATTTTTAAAAATCTTTTTACTGGAAACCTCATGCCTTAAGCTTAGATATTTGGTATGTAGCATTGTCTAGTGGATTTCTACCAAGTTTGTTCAAATTATGTCCCCTGGGCCAAAATTGGCCATGCCCTGGGGTTCTCTTAGTTTACATAAATAATCGTTTTTCTCTGAAACTAATGCGACTCTGACTGGCCTCGGATATTTCCTGTTGAGTATTGTGAAGAGACCCTTTACCAGCATTATTTTAATGTTGGCTCTGGGGTAAAACTGAGAGTACTTTTGTACTCAGGTGAGCGACCCAGGGCCCTAAGGGCCCTCTTGTTTTAAAATCCTTTAAAATATGATTAAACTAACCCTTTCCTCCATATATACATCTTTATGTGGTGATTGAACATTTTAGATCTAGATTAGCTGGCACATTCCTGCCATCTGATCAGGTTCTGCACATTGGAAACAAAGAAGCACTAATTAAGATTAACATAACTACTGTTCCTTTCTTGTGACAAGTGCCTACAATGTTTGTACAGAAGTGATAACTATGAAAATGACAATAATGGAATAAAGAGGAGAGACTCCGTGAGAGGGGAGTAAACATGTCAGAATATAAATCAAATGCATAGAGATGCAATCTAAATAAAGTAAAGTTATGGCTTGTACTGCTGGGTAAAGTAGAGTGATGCCCACACGTACTAGAAAATGTTGAGTGATGGCTGAAAGTAAATATGTGCCACCTATGGTGGGTTCCCTGGTCACTAAAGACCTATAAAATCAGAGTAAGTGCAACTTCTTACACACTCCCCGGAGCAATTAACAATTGAAGTTATTATTGTTAAAAAGTGATTTGTAGATTTCTAGAAGTCTCAAACTTAACAACAATATAATTATGACTGTTGGTTCATATAAGAAACTGGTAGCTGGTTTGTGTTTCCAGATGAGAAAGTTGAGAGCAATGAAGAGATAGAACAAGATAAACCAACAGATGAAATCAGACAAGAGCCATATACACTGCCCCAGGGCTTTATGTGGCACACATTGGACATCAGTGACCCTCTCATTGTAAGTCTTGTAACATTATTGTCCAGCCCGCTTGGGGTAAGCTTGACCTAGTTGTCACAGTGGCAGTTTGGTGTATGTTAGTGTTTGGGTGTGTTACTTTGTTGATCCAGATTTGTCTGGACCATTACTCTGGCATGCATTGAGTATTCTTGTTTATTTGACATGAATGATAACCTCAATGAGATAGAGTGTTGCATGCAGACCCATGGTTCCCATTCTCAATGAGATGGAGTGTTGCATGCAGACCCATGGTTCCCATTTCTACGGTCAAGGTGACAATAAGAACTGGAAGTCATGTCAGAGCTTGTCCTGACCATAACTTTGACATGCATTGAGCAATCTTGTTTTAAACTATTTGGCATGAATGTTAACCTTAGTGTGACAGAGTATTATGAGAAAACCCAGGTTCTCATCACTAAAGACAAGTTAGGGGTCCAAGGTCATGTCAGAGCTTGACCAGCCAAATACTTTGAAAAGTATTGAACAGTTATATTTGGCAAGAATGTTTATCTCTTAGATTGAGTGTCATGTGCAAACTCAGTGTTCCTTTGATGAAGGTCAAGGTTACAGTTGCTGGACAGTCTTGTCAGATGTTGCTCCAGCCTATTACTCTGGCATGAATTTAGCAATCTTGTTTATATTTTTGCATGAATATTAACCCATTCCTCCATAGACACACCTTTATTGCATGGGCGAACAGTTTAGATACAGATTAGCCGGCACATCCGTGCTGTCTGATCAGGATCTAAACTGTTTGCTTTTTTATTCATTAGGTTATTTCTGACCAAAATGCGACCAGTGCAGATTCTAATCAGACGACATGAATGTGCCTGCTGATCTGGATCTACTTGTCGCACATGCGTAAAAATGTGTATTTATGGAGGAAAAGGTTAACCTTATTATTTTTTTCCACAATGAGCTAAACATGTTGCTGCTAGTGTAATTATTGTATTTTCAGCTGAAGGAGCTGTACACATTGTTAAACGAGAATTATGTGGAGGATGATGACAACATGTTCAGATTTGATTACTCTCCAGAGTTCTTACAGTGGTATGTAGTGATACCTCGGGTGTTTTATGGACCTGCTTGTCATTTGATAAATATTATTTTAATGCCAGGCTCCTAAATATTTGAATATAATAGAAATATCAAATTCAATGTTGCTGTTTATCATTGAACACAAAATTGAGGTTTACTGGGTTGTCTCTAGATGTTGGACTGGTGAAAAATTTTTTGAGGCATTAGGGGTCTGCTTTGAATTGTCTGCCTAAAGATCAGTTCAGATAAAATGACGATAACTGTTTTCATGAGATTGAAACTTACAATATACAAATTACAATATCTCTCTTTTCTAGGCCTGTCTTTTCAGGTTGAAGCACACCATTCAAATTCTTATACATGTATCTAGTAATACTTCATGTTTGTTTGTATATTTGACCTGCTGATAATTTTGTTGTGAATATGTTTACAGGGCTTTACAGCCGCCAGGATGGAAGAGGGACTGGCATTGTGGTGTGAGGGTGGCAAAAAGTGGCAAACTTGTCGGCTTCATCAGTGCAGTCCCTGCTCACATCAAAATCTATCAGAAGTATGTTGTAGCAAAATGTTTCTCAAGTTTTATATTGCTAGTTCACTTTAATTTAAAAAGTTTAAACAAAAATAAAAATCAAATAGCTGTGAAAAACATACTAAGAAAAACAGCTTCCCAGTAAACTCTTTTGAAGAGAGTGCTGGTACACCGGTTCATGTTTAGATATAATCAGATAAACCTTGGATATTATGAACAATAACTCAGAAGAGAACCTTGGTTGTGTCTTTGAATGGTCATCAGCAAATTAAATTTTGCCTTTTTCCATATGAACTTCATACACGCCCTGTAAAGAGAACATAAAAGATGCTTGGCTATGAAGTACATTGTAGGTAAAGGAGTGGTGTCCCAGACTGCTTTGATATGGAGTGAGTGTAAAGGAGTAAAACTATTAGATAATTTCATTGAAATGTATTTAATAGAAAAGCTGCATCAAACAAAACATTACTTTCGTGTATCAATTTGTCCCTTGCAATTAAGGTGAATTCTATTTCCAGAGATAAACGAATGGTAGAAATTAATTTTCTGTGTGTTCACAAGAAGTTACGCTCGAAGCGAGTTGCTCCGGTGTTGATACGTGAGATTACAAGAAGAGTCCATCAACAGGGACTGTTCCAGGCAGTGTACACTGCGGGGGTAGTACTACCTAAACCAGTCGCATGCTGTAGGTAAGGAGCCATATTGCTGTATATATATTTGGGTATCCAATATCAAATTTAAACAAAGACAAGGTTATCTATGCTTGTGACATGACCATTTACTCCATATATGTGCCTTATATCACATGGGTGACCTGTTTAAATCCAGATCAGCCAGCACATCTGTGTCAATTGATCTGGATCTACAATGTTAGCTTCCTGGTCAGAAATAACTTAATAAATTTAAAAGTGAACATTTTAGATCCTAATCTGATGGCACGGATGTTCAGGCTGATTTGGATCTAAATTGTTTGTCAACAGGATAAAAGGCTTATCTATGGAGTAAAGGATAAAATTCCCAGTAACTGGTAAATTTAGAATGATAATCGTAATTATAAACACCCCAAATACCTTTCAACACTTTTCTAACCAATCATAAGGTTAAAAAATGTTTAATATTGTTAAAAATGCTGTGTAAAACAAAAGTGTTGCTAAATTAAGCACATAAAAAATCACATAACATGTGACTTGCTCCACTTTTGTGTATTAAAATACACATTTGTAGTACATCTATAATGAAAATGGAAGAAAAGGGTTTAAAACTCATAACCATTCAGAAGTAGAGGTCAAATGTCTGATGTTTTATCACAGCAGAGGCCATTGAAGAAATTAATGTTAATTTTAGAGATGAAAGAGACAAAAAAAATGGATATTTTCTTTCATATTCTAAAGTTTTAATAATTTTAATAAAATTGGTTGATATGACTCAGTTATCAACTCAAGTTAACTTTCAACCACAATGTCACAAATATAATTTCTTCATTTAACATTTGTTTTACCAAAATAGAAAGTGGACAAACCACAAGACTGAAGCAAATTTGCATTTTAAGAACAAACTGGTTGTTAAGAAGTACCTGATGAACTTACCATTATGAAATGAAGTTTACTAACCTAAGAATTGTAGAATCAAATTGCCGACTTAACATTGTCTGGATATGGTATGGCACGCTGATCTGGGTCAACAATGGTCACATAGACAATAGGCCTCATTTTGTTATTTTGTGTTGCATATAATACCATAGTTATATGATGTACGTTTCAGGTACTGGCATAGATCTTTAAATCCCAAGAAGCTGATAGAAGTAAAGTTCTCTCATCTCACCAGGAACATGACTATGCAGCGAACATTAAAACTCTACAAACTACCAGATGTAAGACACTTACATGTTGTCCCATCAACCAGAATTTTCCTTCTACATCAACATACACAATAACTTTCTTATCCTTATCAGATCTTTAGGATTTCAGTAAAATAAACTGTCAGGGAACTATTCTCATTTTGTGAACAAATTTCTTTTTGGTGAGCAAGTGGCTTATTCGGTAACCTGTTTTCATTCAGTAAGCAATTTTTATAAAGTGAACAATTCTTTGTCAGTGAATTAATCTAATTCAGTATTCAGTGAATGATTCTCAATTCAGTGTACAGTTCTCGTTCAGTGATTCTTGATCAACGAACAGTTCTTTTCAATGTACAATTCTTATAGTTAACGATATTTATTTGGTGAACTGTTCTCATACAGTGAACAAATCTCAATCACTTGTTTATTCTCATTCAGTAAACAAGTCTTAATCACTGAGCAGTTTTCTTCCGGTAAAAAACTGTCATTCAGTGCACAAATTCTGATTTAGTGAAAAACTAATCACTGATTGTCATATAAAATCTTTAATAGTTTTATTTAAAAAAAAATTGCTACAATTGTTTAGCTTCAAGGAACATTTATTATACGGTATCTGCAAACTGTTTAATACAATCCTTGTATTTAGGAGGTTTATAAGAAGTCTTGGATTGTTTACATGTGTTCCTTTATTTCAGACAACCAAAGTTCCGGGATTCCGCCCATTTACTCCGGCTGATGTCAAAGAAACCTACAAGCTGCTCAGTACAGTAAGTTCTGGTCTGAAGATAATAAAACTGAGATTGTAGATCAGTCTCAAAATTTAAACATCTTATTGGCTGAAAAGAGTGACTATTCAACATTAGCCAATCAGATTCTTGAGGTTTGAGACTGGTCTCTATTCTAAGTTGTATAATTTACGGTCCCCTCTCTCTGGTTACTCTATAAGTATTTGCAAACTTGTGTAACAGTATATAATGATTTGGTATGCCAAGTACCATAACTTGCATAAAATATACTACTCTGGCCCTATCTCGATATAAACATTTTAAAGAGTAAGTTCATTTCATAGTTTTCAGACATCGTTGATTTATAATCTTTAGCAGGTATGAAAAAAGCAACATAACTTTATTCTTACATTTAATCAAGTGATGAACCTTTACTGTATCAAGAGTTTTAAGGTTAAAATTCAAACTTATATCAAGCCTCAACCTACAACAACTCTCAAACTTTGTAAACTTGTTCGATGACCATCACATCATGAGTTAATAAATCTGTTCTGTTACATTAACTCCATATGTCAACAAACTATTGAAAAAGGAATTTACACTAACTTGGTGTAAATGTTCATCTCATTGAGATGATGCCAAAGCCTGGTTGAATATGTTCAAATTTAAATAGTGTGTATAATGTCAGATTTTATGTTTACTGCAAATCTCAATAAGCACACAAAGGACTTAGATTAGGCTTATTGGGACAATGTGCAGATACTGACCAACAGTCTTTAGAGTCGTAAGTCTAAAGATTTTAAGTTTGGTGTTTATACAGTACTGAAAATCATGAAATTGACAATCGGATCGGAAGCGGACCGCAAACCGATCCCGTTAGGAGCGCAATGGAAGCGCATTCGAATTGGAAACGGAATGGAATCGAAGCGAATCGCTTAGAGCATTTGGATCGCTTGAAGTGAAAAGATCGGAGCATTTTTACCGGCTCGGAATCGCTTTGAGCGATTGGATCGCTTGGAGTGAAAAGACGGGAGCGTTTTGACCAGATCGGATCGAATCGCTTCTATTTATAGTTTTTCAGTTATACATAGTAGCGATCCGAATCGCTTCATCCGATTCTTTCAACGACTTTAAACAAAGCAATTTTTGACAGTAATTTAATTCAGTTTTCTGCTATCAAACACTCGTAATAAAAAAACTAATTTAACAATAATATGGTGAATAAAACTGAGAACATATAATAGTAAACGGTGTGATTGCCATTCACACGCATGATATTATTGAAATTAAGTTCGGAACCTTTTTGTATAAAGTGCCCTTTAAGCCAAAATACGTAATAATTTTTCTTACACAAGGGAAGAAATAACGAACATTCACCCGTGCTACATTATGGCGTTAATGTATTATTTTATTTAGTAAGGAGATTCACAACTGAAATGTATTTAATGCTAATAAACACTTTTGAACGTAATCATTTATTAAGTCCAGAATGAAATATAAACCATAAACGCTGTCCGAAACTAAAAGAGAAACTATTTTCCCTTTTGATTTCAGCGGTGAAAAACCAAGAAATAAATACGATATTCACATTTAAATAAGTTTATTATCGATGTTTCACATGTTTTGCTTCTATGTTACAGCATAAATTACGCAAAACAGAACGAATATTCTTATTAAGTCTTATCATGCATATTCTGCATGTTTTGCTACTTCATAGAGCGTAAATTTAGGCTAAAAAGTTTTTTTAACTGCTTATTGATGCATATGGACCAAAGGCATTTACTGACTTGATTTATGCCAAACTTGCTGGGTTCCTCATCTCAAATGAACATGAATCTCACTAATATCGGGTGTAATTAACGTTAATATTTTAAAACTGCAATGTAATAAACGCTTACATTAAACTGATGTAAAATTAAGTAATACGTCATTTTAGATCTAAATTAATCACTTTACTTTGTTAGTAACCACGGTGTTTAAACAATAAATTTAAACAAAACTGCAAATAAGAAAAATGTCATAGAAATGTTAATCCAGCGGGAGATGCGTTATAAGTAATGACCAATGAAAAGCAGGAGCGAAAAGATCGAAATCGGAAGAACCGGTTTGAGAGTAAAGATCGTTTGAAGCGCATTGTCTGGCGTTATAATTAATGACCAATGAAAATCAGGAGCGAAAAGATCAGAATTGGAAGAATCGGTTTGAGTGTAAAGATCGTTTGGAGCACATTGTCTGGAGTGAAAAAATTGGAGTGCAATCGAATTGGAATTGGACCGCAAAGGGAATGGAATCGGATCGGTTATAGATGACATTAGGATCGGAAGTGGACCAGATCGGAATCGGAAAAATTGTCAATTTCATCATTTTCAGTACTGTATATCATGGCACATCCTTTTCTTGCAAAGTAAATGAATGAGAACCAGTTTCAATTCGTAAAAATTACTTGCAGAAATCAATAAGTTGCTGCATCATGTCTATGGTTGTAAGGGTGAAGGTCAGAAATGTAACCTGTATCTTTTCATGCCTTCAGCAGATGGTGATCTAATTTGCTATGACATTGTAATAATAGTCACCTAATGAAAAAAATATTTTTAAACAACATGGCTTGCTTACCTTCAAGATATTGTTAGTACAGTAGAGAAGGGAGTCAACACACACTGAAAACTGGGCCTGAGATTATGAAACAAAAATTGGAGATCAGTCTCAAATCTCAAGCATCTGATTGACTAAAATTTATGGAGTCTCCATTTCAGCCAGTCAGTTGTTTGAGATTTGCGACTGGTCTCCAGGTTCAGTTTGATGAGCCCTAGTATTTCATTACATACAACTGGTGTGAAGGTTATAAAACTGAGCATGGAAACTGAGACTGGTCGCCATTTCAGCCAATCAGATGCTTGAGATTTGAGACTGGTTTCCATGCTCAGTTTTGTAACCTTGGGCACTGATTTGATGAGCATGCTGTTCTTTTCAACTAGCTCTTGTTCTTGTTTCAGTATTTAAGTGGACTGGACCTGGCTCCAATCTTCACAGAAGAAGAGTTCCGCCACTGGTTTATACCCAGGAAAGGAATCATAGACAGCTATGTTGTAGAAGTAAGCTCGTTTTGTAACCCTTTACTCTATAAATAAGGGTTTTATCTCATGTGTGAACACAGTAGATCCAGATCAGATGGTACATCCTTGTAATCTGATCAGGATCTACACTGTTTGCTTCTTGGTCATAAACAATCTAATTAATCAAACAATTTTGATCTTGATCAAACATCATGGATGTGCCAGTTTATCTGGATCTAAACTGCTTGCCCATGGATAACAGCCATATACCATGAAGTAAAGGATTAACCTTTAGCTGACTGTATCAAGTGTAACATCAAATTCAGCCTGTTATTGTTTTGCAGATTTTTTTGTCTGAGTTGTTAAGTTATGGGCCCAGATCAGTACCGTCATGTTAACCCTCTACTCCATATATACAGGTTTTATGTTATGTCAAACTGTTTTAGATCCAGATCAGCTGCCACTTCTGTGTCATCTGATCTGGATCTACACAGTTCTCTTTGTGGTCAGAAATAACCTGATGAATCTAAAAGTGAACAGTGTAGATCCTCAACAGACAGCACGGATGTGCCATCTTATCTTGATCTACACTTTTTGCCCATCAGATAACAGCCATCTGATGGAGTACAGGTTAATGAAGTATGGAAGTAAGGTACGAGTTAAAATATAGATATATAGATAGATATAGATAAATATAGATAGATATATATATAGAAAGCAGTTGAAGAGGAAAAAATAAGATTTGTGTTGATCAAGTCAGTCACTTTCTTGACCAGTTTGCAGTTAAAATAACTAGTTTTGTTCAAATAAAGCATGGATTCATAATTTTGTTTCACAGTTTTGTTTCATTCATAATATGTATATTTCCATAAATCAGTACTAATTTGACACAATTTTTGTCTGTAATAACTTGAAAAATAACACTTTCATTTCAGAATCAAGGAACAATAACTGATTTTGTGAGTTTTTATACTTTACCTTCAACTGTGATGCACCATCCTGTACATAAATCTCTGAAAGCGGCTTACTCATTCTATAATGTCAGTACAGTTACACCTTGGGTGGACCTCATGCAGGATGCTCTTATTGTAGCAAAAAGTGTAAGTAACACATCTTACTGTGGTATTGTTATATCTTGCGTGGGTCTCGCAGTTTGCACTAGGCAAGGTCCGAGAGAAATTTAACTATGTAATAGCATTTCTTGTGAGAATAATACAACTGCTTGAATTTATGCCAATGTGAAAAGGTCAATTGTGGCATCTGCAGGAAACTTTGACCCAGTGGAATTAAATGATTCCTAAGTATGCAGTCATTTATCCATTGAGTGTGATGTGCTTTACATAGGCAACAAGAAATTATACCATTCTTCAGACTGCATACTGTGATAATGTTCCTGTTATTTTATACCCTTCCCACTCAACACAAATTTAAATAAACTAACAACAAAAATTTAGTCAACAACATGATTTACATTATAGTAGAAATAAAATAGTTACCCATTAGTAAATTTATGAATGGCATAGAAAATTTATGAATGGTGGATTTCGGTATGTGCTGGAGAGTATTGAAAAATTATGATAATTGTGAAATCACCAAAGTGTGATGTAGTTATGACATCGCATATAGCAAAGACAAATGTAGAAATACTTATGGAGAAAACCAAATTGTGGTATATGGATTCACTGATCTGCCTCGTTGTATAAATCTTGCGGATACACGCTGTACTATGCTAAATTCAATAATGGGTATATAATAAAGTTGTTAATTGTTACAGAATGGTTTTGATGTATTTAATGCTCTGGACCTGATGCAGAACAAACAGTTTCTCGAGAAGCTGAAGTTTGGGATCGGTGACGGCAATCTACAGTATTATTTATATAACTGGAGGTGCCCTCAGATGGAACCTAATCAGGTCAGCTTACTTACTTACTTTAGTTTACCTTATTTCAACAAAAACCATTCCAGTTTCATTGTTTTACACTTCACAACAAAACCAGATGTATGGTCAACCAATGAGTTTTCATGGTATAAACAGTTTTCATGGTATTTAACATTAACACCGTTTACATCGAAGCATTTGCGAATCATTAAACAAGTATAAAATTATTTTCAAAACTCAAATAACAATTTACTTTATGATCAAGAAACTTGATATCTCTTCTGAAATGAGCTCTTTGAAAGCTTATTTTACTTTAATGCATAATGTAACGATCACATGTTAGGGAGCTTCTCAAAGTAATAAACAGATGAAAAATTGCTGTCGTGCTGATTAAACTAGTCTAGTTGTATTATTGTTTTGAGATGACCCCTAAAAACTTGTTGGTGATGTCATGGATAACATGGCTGGTAGTTGGGTTAATAAAAACGCTGGAAATATGATTTAGACAGTCTTTGTTGAATGAATCTCATTGAAGTAAATGAATTAGTATCAGTTTAACAAAACTTGTTTTCTTTTCCTAACCAGCATAACTACTGATCATAGCAGTAAGCAGTTAAACTGTTAGTACCACAAAAACTTGTTGGACCATCATATCTAGTCACTGTGTTCATCCACTGTCTTTTGAAAAAATATAAATAATACTATTGATCCTGACACAACAATTTTTCAGTGACTGTAATTTTTAGTCAGGCATATTTTAACCATAATTTGTCAGTTTTTTGTTGGTTTACTTATAAAAAATAATGTTTGAAAATTTTGATTTTTCTGTTTGCTTTTCTGATAAGAATTATCAATAAAGGCCTTAACATCTGAATAATGACCCAAGGGCTCGAGCATGCAAATACATGTAGTACACTCTTTTTTAAAAAAATACTAGAGTTCTTAACTTGCATCGGGTGCGTATTGTGGCTAAAGCTTCATCTAACTGACGGAAGCCTTTGCTGGATAAAGTTTTAACCAGCTGACCCCAATCCTCAGGTTATGCTAAAATGAGTATTAGGCTTAAAGTAACAGACTGGTTTGAATAGTAGTAGAAGTAGCAGTAGCACATCTGTGCTGTCTGATCAGGGTTTGCACTGGTCACTTTTCGTTGTTTTTTATTCTGACCTAGAGGTGAACAGTGCAGATTCTGATCAGACAGCACTGTTTTTCCACACAATTAAGGTGTATCTGTGTAGTAACAGGATAAGGTGATGAGTGATGTTTGTGTATTTTCAGGTTGGGCTTGTGTTGCAATGAGGGTCATGAATTAGCAAGATAGACTTCTGGAATCGTCACAGACATCAGTATGTTAGTTGTGCTCAACGACTGGACACGAGACCTCGCTGGAGAATATTTGGAATTTTAAACAAAAACTTTTGTAGAACAAATTTGAGTATTTAAAAAAATCAACTTACAACCCACACATCTGTAAATCCTATATTTCTTAGAGACAGCTTGACCTATTCTTAGACCATATACCTCATAGCTTGTACACACTGTGGATATTTCAGGCATTTTCCTGATCTGTAGCTGATTCATAGAATTAAATGAACAGAAGCTCATCAAAACTAGTATTTTAAAATTAAAACAAAAATAATTCCCATGTTTTGTTGATCAGCTTATTGAACAAAATTTCTTTTTCTTTTGGCACATTTTTTATTTGAATAATTGAAGTGTATTCAATTCTAAAATGGCATTTTAGATTTCCACAATATTTTTACATAATGTTAATGACAATCGCTGTCAATTGAGGATATTATAGTAAACAAAAAGAAAGAGTTCTGCTGTTCTTTTACCCACAATTCACACTTGGTTAACCCATTCCTGTATAGACACACCTTTATTGCTAGGGCGAACAGTTTAGATCCAGATCAGCTGGCACATCCGTGCCGTCTGATCAGGATCTAAACTGTTCGCTTCTTGATTCATTAGGTTATTTCTGACCAAAATGCGACCAGTGCAGATCCTGATCAGACGGCACGGATGTGCCGGCTGATCTGGATCTAAACTGTTCGCCCTAGCAATAAAGGTGTGTCTATATGCGTAAAAATGCGTATCTGTACAGGAAAGGGTTAAAGAAAGCAAAAACAAATGTTATTTGTTTAACCCTTTATTCTGTATATATGGGTTTGATCACAAAATCAGTATATTCAGATAAGCAGGCTCATCCATGACATCAGATCCTGTTCTACACTTGTCACTTATTGGTCAGAAAAAATAGTTAAGCATGCTGTCATTCAAACTGTCTCTTGTTCTTTATAATCCTGACTTACATGCTGATGCCTGATTCCATACAGTGACTATTTTCATTTAGATCATACCTAATTTTTTATACTTTTCTGCTACAAGGCAGAAACTTTCAGTGACCATTTTCATTAGTACCATCCCTGAATTTCTACTTTTCTGGCACTAGGCAGACATAAGGTTCTCTGCCCATTTTAAATTGCAGAGAATATTTTGGTATTATTGTGCAAACATGCACTTCAGTGTGTGATGTAGAGATTAATTTGCTAAGTAATCATGCTGTTCAATAGGTTCAGAGTTGGAAATGCATTTTTGTTGTCAATTCATTTCTTCATGCTACATTCAGCAGAGAAACAAATAATGGTATGAAGAGTTGTTCAGTCACAACATATGAAATACCGGTACAAACATAAAACGTGAGCTACTTGTATTTGGCTGCCTTAACCCTTTACTCCGTATGTACAGGTTTATTGCATGTCCAGATCAGTAGGTACATCTGTGCCATATGATCAGGTTCTTCACTGTTCACTTCTTGGTAAGAAATAACCTAATGAATAAGTGTTCCAGCTGTTTTGAATCTAAACTGTTTGCATATGGATAACAGCCATATCCCAAGGTGTAGCTGCACTTCTGATTAGCAAACACTTTCTAAACTGGACATTTAATTACCAATCATAATAAGTGCAAACCACATTGCTGTAACAAATGTGTAGCCTCCCAGTGATCTTAAACCTTTATATTTATGCATATCTTTATTGCATGGGTGAACAGTTTAGATCCAGATCAGCTGGCAGATCTCTGTTATCTGATAAGGATCTACACTGTTTGCTTTTTTATTAATAATGTTATTTCTGACCATAAAGTGAACAGTGCAGATCTGGATCAGAGAACATGACTGTGCGGTCTGATCTTGATCTACACTGGTCGCACACACATTGAAACACTTATATATTGAGTAAAGGGTTAACTGTACTGACATCTTGTAACTGCTGACACACTGCTGTGCACCACTAGTTTCCAAAACTTCCCAGAAGCTGAGTAGTACAATATGACATTTATGACAAAATTTGCCATATATAAATATCTAACCTGGTCCAAAGATCATAAACTGAAATACGAGATCATCCATGGAGCTTTGATATGTGATTAACATGGACTGTGCCACTATTCTGACCAATCATGGCTTAGACTGTGCCTCAGGTCTAACCAATCAAGGTTAAGACTGTGCCTTCATTTTGACCAATCACAGCTTAGTCTGTTCCTCTAGCATACCAATCACAGCTAACACTATGCCTCCAGATTTGACCAATCACTGCTAACACTGTGCCTCAATTCAGACCAATCACAGCCTAGACTGTGTCTCCAGTCTGACTAATCACAGCCTAGACTGTGTCTCCAGTCTGACCAGTCACAGCCTAGACTGTGCCTCCAGTCTGACCAATCACAGCCTAGACTGTGTCTCCAGTCTGACCAATCACAGCCTAGACTGCGTCTCCAGTCTGACCAATCACAGCCTAGACTGTGTCTCCAGTCTGACCAATCACAGCCTAGACTGTGCCTCCAGTGTGACCAATCACAGCCTAGACTGTGTCTCCAGTCTGACCAATCTCAGCCTAGACTGTGCGTCCAGTCTGACCCATCACATACTGAAGTTCTAATACGTCCATTATTGGTTTGATGATCTTAGACCAAGGTTTTCTTATTGTTGAATATAACTGATAGCTGTTTAAATAACTTAGTTGTTTCTGTAAGCATTTTAGATGTGCATTTACAGAAATAATCACTTAGTATGTTTTAAACTGGCACATTTCCTAATCCCCATTATGCATTTTGATGTTGTTTTGTGTATTTTATTTGGAAAAAAAAAATAGTGATAATTTTTTGTGTTTTTTGTTTATGTTGGAAACATTTAACACATTTTTATCCCTACAGAAGGACAAAGATTTGCATCATGATTATAAAGATCTTCAGCTTGCCTTGTTTACACATCACTTAGTCAAGACATAGTTCACTTGGCCTGATGTCTATTTAAGACAAGCTTTAAGCTCTTAACACACAGATCATTGTAGATCCAGATCAACCAGCACATTTATGCAGTCTTATCAGGCACTACCTTGTTCACTCACCACTTAGTCAGAAAAACTAAAAGTGACATGTTCTATCTAAATGTACTAGTGTATATCCAGGTCACATATGTGCAGACTGATCTGGATCTACAATAGTCACACATGGGATACAAGCCATATCCTGGAGTTAAGGGTCAAGGTAAAATCTGAAATCATGGGGCCATGTTTTCAGGAAGGGGTTACTGGTTAGATGGGGAGAAGGATAGCCTACATTTAACAACAGAATCAATGTAAGTCTCCAGGAAAGAGAAAAGTAGTGTTAATAATTTATTAAATATATAATTTTTGGATTGAATGAAGCAAATATTTTGTCCTCCAGTATATCTGAGTGACCCAATATGTTCATTTTCTGATACCTTGATTTCTCTAGCGTATGTGTTGCATTATAAATAATAATTTAAGAATTTTTTATTTACATTATACAGAATAAATTGATGAAATGTAAATGACTTTCAGTGATCTTTTCTCTGGTGTAAGTGGAAGAAACAGGCAAGAGTAGATCCAGGTATGCCTTCAGAAATGGATCTACACTGGTCACCTATTGGTCAGAAATGACCAGTAAACCAAATAATTAAAAAAGAAGGGAACAATCCAGATTCTGATTAGATGGAACAGATGTAATCAAAAATCGATCTACACTGTTCGCCCATGTGGTTACAGCCATTTCACATCGAATAACAGTTGAACATTGACTGATGCCTATTTAAATACTAGTCAAAATGCGGAATGTCAAATTTGATTTGGTAAGCAAAGTTGTCATAAAGTGTCTGTCCCCTATCCAAATGTTGCAGGTTCAAGGTCCACCAAAGGGGATTTTCTAAATTGCATAGTTGAGGCATGAGTACTTGTTTCACAGCATGTGGACAGCAATAAGAAAATTGTAAGAACTGCTTTCAGAATCAACATAAATATTTTTTTAACAAATTACAGATTGATAAGTTTCCTGCATAGGTAGAGCTATTTATACTTAGTTTTGAGGCAGAAGTGTTGTATCAAAATATTTTTATCGGTACTGGCATCTGGATGAAACTGGAGCTGATTACAGAATGTATTGTGCATAAATATTTACTAGAACATGTATATATACCGAGTGCCAATGAAAATGCAACTTTTTTTAAAAATATTTTTTATGAGTGTAAAAGTTTATTAAATTGGCAAAGGAAAATGTGTTTTAAAATCAATAAGACGTCGTTGGGCCAAGCGAGTAATTGTCAACAGTGAACAATGCATCCGACGAGCAATTTCACGTCAAGACATCCCTCCTTGGAACATGCCCAAAACCTCATTTCGCTGGTTGTCTAAAAGCCTTTGGATTATCACATTTGTATAGAGTAAATCATGACAAATAAAATGGGATTTGTGTGGCCGTCGGTAAAGTTTAACAAATGGACTTGTTTTGAGGTTATTCATGCATGTCTACATGCCTAAACGAATATTTCATGCGTTTGTACAGGGTTACTGTAGGAGAGAAAGTTTAAAAATCAGTGGACCATTAATGTATGTATTGGTTACTTATTGATTTTAAAACACATCTTCATTTGCCAATTTATAAAACTTCAAGCACATCAAAAATATTCCAATGTTGCATTTTCATTGGCAGTCAGTATATTTGGTAAATAATCTTTAAATGATCATTTAATAGTTTGTTATTTAACTTAATGGCAAAGATCAAGGATTTTCTTGTGCAAAATTAATACGCAAGCCCTAGCTTTAGCTTATCTCCTTATGAAAGCTGTACTGTGGAATCAAAGGATAACACCAGAGAGACAAAACACAAACTGAATGTTGGATTTATTTCCATCTTATAGAAACAACTTCAAGAAATCAAGCTTTCTTGTCTAACATGTATATACAAGCATACATTGCAATCAATATTTGACATCTATTTCTAAAACACTTAGAAAGTGTAGCACTTCATAAAACATTTACCAGTTCTTAATGTGTAGATAAATAATAATGAGTAAACAATTCTTTGGTTTAAAGAAGCAGTTATATACATGTATAAGCCACATCAGTTCATATACAAACATTATCAAAGTCTACACAGCAATACTGTTGAAGGCAATATATATTATGTTAACCAAAATCTAGGGTACAACAACAACATAGACCACAGGCAAACATGATCAAGTAATTGATTTGGGGTCATATCTTTCTGACAAGCTCACTAGCAAATAAGCTTGCTTAAAGTTACTGAGATGTTTGCCAAAATGCCCGTGCTAATCTTCTTCCATATATATACCTTTACGGTGTGAGTGTACAGTGTAGATCCAGATCAGCTAGCACATCTGTGCCATCCGATCTGAATCTACACTGTTCCATGTGCCACAAAATGCTTATATAGTATGGAAGAAGGGGTTAAGTTACTGTATCTTGTACATATCTAATACACACACAAGTTTGCTTGCAGGACCCCATAGTATTCTAACAAGACCAACAGTTTCTAAAACTAAATGTTTTTCTTTACAACCAAAGTCAGAAACTGTATGGCACAGCCCAGCTCTGTCCTAGCTTTCTAGATGATTGAATGTTACAATGTCATGGTTTCCTCATCAAATATAATTAACATAAATTTTGAAAACTGCACAAGAATTTATAAGAATTGTTGGAAACATTTAATTAATGTTTGTAAGTGTATTTATTTTTGTTTACACTATCGACAACTAGACAGTCATGTGACAAAAAATAATAAAAATAGAATTAATCAGCAAAATGTTTTACAAAATTGTTATCGCCATTTTCACTTGAGTTTTGATCACTGAAAAATAATTTAATTCACCCATATCTTCCAAGGATAAATCTTGGTATATTAGGTGACTGTCGACCTAACCGTATTCAGTTATAGCCATTTTTAACAATTATCCAAAAGAAAACAAGATTCTAGCTTACTAGAAGCAGTGAAGAATAGGTTCACTCCCTTTATGCATAAAAATGAAACATCATTTTTTTCTATTTGTGGTTAATAGATAGGATTTTTCATTGTTTAGGTAAAAATGATCCATGAGCCAAATCATGAGCAAACAAGATTATGGTACGATTGTACACTAACTAAATGGTACATGACTTGTAAATGAAGACTCCAGATCCAGAGACTGCGGGTTTGAATCCCACCAGAGATGAGATTCGTCTGCAGTTTCCTTAATCCACATTCGGCAAGAGTACTGGTTGGAAACTCAGCCATCGAGAGTGATTAATATAAGTTGGAATAACTTGTTTCACAATCGATGTAAAATAAATAAGTTTAAGCTAAATGAAGACATGTTGATAACCTTGAACTCCATCTACCGGTATTTGTTACATTGCATGTGCGACCAGTGTAGATCCAGATCAGACTGCATCATTTTTGTAGAATGATCAAGAGCTACATTGATTCTTTCAGATACATTAGATTTATTTAACTAAGACAATGCAGATTCAGATCAGTGCCCAAGATCATAAAACTAAATCTGGAGATCAGTCTCAAATCTCAAGCATCTGATTGGCTGAAATGGCGACTGGTCGCCATTTCAGCCAATCAGATCCTTGAGATTTGAGACTGATCTCAAAACTTAGTTTTATGATCTTGGGCACAGACTGCACAGATGTCCACGTTGAAGCACCAGCAATAAATGGCAAATCATGGAGTAAACTGTGAATAATTAGAAACCTAAGGATAGTATAAGTTTCAGTATGTCTGATATAATGAGAAAACTGCAACATAACAAACAAAAAGAAAATGCCCCAAACATTTAACACACTTCCTTCAAATAAATAAATAAATCTTCATGGTTATATTGCATATACAGATTTAAACAAAATGTACAACATACACCACACCAGCAAGGTCACACATGAATGAAATTTGATAATAAACCTGAAATTTTGATGTCTGTACATGTAGAAGTGAACTGAATCAGCATCTGAATTTCAAACTGGAATACATCGGAGCCTGCATTAGTGATAACCTCTCATAAAACGCATTTAACCTTCCCAAGACTACTCCAGACTTAAAATTTTGGAAGTATCTGCTGACATTATCAACAAGTTCAGATATGCTGGATATTTACTGAGAGGTACCATATTCATGGGCAATAGACTCATCATATACACATTCTGATTGACATTAAGGAATACACACACATTATGTCAAAATTTTTTGCACAAATGAGCTAACCAGACCTGACATTTGGAGGGAGACTAAAATATTTTAAAATCCAAAAACATGGTAGTGCATAATTGTTATGATATTGTCAATCTTACCTACTCCTACTTTGTTTCAAATGGAAAAAAACTTCCATATTTTTAAATAAAAGTCAACAAAAACAACTAAATGGCAGGTGTGATTCAAAACCTTTAGATGATGTTGTGAAAGTAATAATGGCAGCTGTGTTCCACTGAATCAATAAATTTAAAAGGTTTTTATGTTAAACTTTACATGTATGCAGAAAAAAATGAAAGTTTCATGGTAGCATCAACATATCCCCAGACACAATAACAGATGGGTAAAATATTCTGAGGTTTTGATTTCACCCTGCTCCGACATAAGTGAAAATTAAACCCTTTTCTCCATAGCTATGGCTTTATGATTGTACAGTACCATCTGACCAGGATAAGCACTGTTAGCTTTAAATTTATTAGGTTATTTCTGACCAAAAAGCAAACAGTGCAGATCCTTATCAGACAGCATGGATGTGCCAGCTGATCTGGATCTACGCTGTTCGCACATGTGATAAAATGTGTATATATGGAGAAAAGGGTAAAATTATTCAGGTTTTTTTTGAGTTTTTGATTGCATTCACCCTGCACTGAAATAAGTGAAAATGTAACCTATATGAAGTACTATCTTTGTGATTTAACTTCTACGACTTTTGGTACCTGTAATGCCACAACTAGATTAAACATCGGTGATTTTCTTCTTAGTGAATACTGGCAGTGGTGGTAAATCAAAGCTATAATGATCACTGACTGTTACATTATCAACATTTACATCATCAAACAGATCAATGTCCATGTCACTGATCGGATCTGGGTGAAAGTAGTCCTCGTCACTCATCATTCCGGGCCGATAATTATCATATTCAGATTCATACGCAGAAGAACCAACTTCGAGATTTAATGCAGGATCACTGCGCGACATTTCACTGCTCGAAGCTATCGAGGATACACTTATACTTTCCAATCCAAGAGGATTGCGACCAGAGAAAAATGGAAGCATGTAAGCATGCAAAGCTGAATAACCTGGTTTGGATTTTGGACTTCCGCAGGCAGAAGACTGGTTTGAATGTACATGATCTTCCCTGTCACTCGGTATATAGTCGAGACTACGACAATATCTCGGAGGTATTGTATAATTATGGCGTCTTTTGACTTGATAAGGATTTATTGCATTTTTATTTTTTCCACTTTTTGACTTTGTTTCATTTGCATTACTTTCCTGGTTGTTTGGCTTTTTATTTTGTGTCCTGCCCAACGGACCGTTCTGGTGGATTTTATCCACGCCACATACACCATTCAACAGTGGCTCATATTCAGTGAAACTTTTCATGCGCATGTGTTCTAGTAAATCAACATCGTCGGATTCCAGGTCGGAATCCCGCTCACACAGTATGTCTTTATGTAAATTTATATCCAATGAAGGATGATCATTAGCGAGTTCCTGCAGCAACTGTGTCAGGGATGTCGACTCTGCTGTCATTAGCGGGAACTTTGGTGTCTGCTGTCCGCGTGGGATACTATTTATAGTATCACTTGAACGTGAAAGATGACGGTTTCTCTGTGGGCAGTAACTAAAATCTGTATTGTTTATGTAAGACTTAATGTGATGATCAGGATTTGAAATCTGTCGTACATACGCAGGCCTTGCTAATTTTAGTTCAATAGGCTGTAAGAGTACGACAGACGAACTTTCACTTTGCTGATGAGATACGACCGATTCCTCGTCATCTGACATAATATGGTTTTGCTCAATCCTATTTTTGACTGGTAGAGGAATTCCCCTTGGTCTCGCTTTGGGACTAGAGTTACTGCGTTTTACCTGAGGAACAGATTTACGATTATTCAGTCTATCTTTAGCACTATCAGATGGAGACCGTTTTAGCAGAGAGAGACGTTTGGTTTCTTCCTGGTCTGAGCCCGATTCTAAATGAGCAGGAAGAAGTGACATTGTTTTGCCGTCAATACTGGCAACAAGGGGGTTGCCAGAGGTTGGGGTTATTGTTGACTGAGAACTATTACTGCTGTGGTGGGAACCATCAGAAATACGCCGGTTGTCTGGTGGTGTCGGTCTTGGTGGCAACCTTGTTAACACAGGTTCAGGATTGTGGGAGACAACTGGTGCTTCCTGTGAGTTTGTTAAAGATCTTGGCATATTCTGGGAGCTGCTGGTACCTGGCTGGTGTGCAGAAGACTCTCTCAAGGGCGGTGTAGGTACCGGACTGGGCTGGGGTGAGGCTGATGCCGCAATAGGCTCTCTGTACACAGCTGTCACAAATTTTTCTTCACAATTTTCATCTGGCGTCTTATTTTTGTTGATAACACTGTATGTTGCCTCTTGTGGACAACTCTTCTTTAGTTTAACTGGGCGTAACGCAGGCTGTGAGGAGTTAACAACTGAGCCAAGCTCTTTGAGAACATTTGAACGTTTTCTTCGTTCTTCCAGAGGGATCTCCTCAATGCTCTCCAAATCAGATTTTATCGGCTGGGCGTTATTGAAGAAAATGTTGTTTGGCAGGCTGATACTTCTTGGCGACTGACATGGAGCTGATCTGACAGGGTGCAGGATCGGGTTTGTCACTCCTACTTTAACAAGAGGAGTTTCCTGCATCATAGGAACAATCGGATTGCTGACTTGATATGGCACTACAGGACGACCATGTTCAGATGTTGTGCTGTGCCGATTAGAAGAAAATGGTACATGATTGTAATTCTTATTGTTTAATGGTGCCACACTGTCATAATGCACATGTGTTATTCCATATGGATCTCTAGATTTTGCTGGCAGTGGTGGTGGTACTTCATTGTTCACTGACTTTCTACTCCCATTTTCAGATGTATTTGATGTATTGCTTAATGATCTATTAATGTCGCGTTTCTTCTTAAGTTTAGAATGTTTATCTGCATGCTTAGAATCCAGACCCACTTTTAAACTGTCAAATAAGTCATTCTGAATTGCTGTGGATAGTCTTTCATCACCATCCACCATTTTTACGTTTCGAAAATGTACTGCAGGTAATTCAGGAGAGTCCACTCTCATATAGGTAGACGAAGTTTCGGAAGGGGGTCCTTGATGTGAAATACAGTTTGTCAGGGTGTTGCCTCCCAGTTTTTTCAGAGGATTGCGAGAATCCCTTGGACTGTCCAGGTTATTCCTTCTCCGACTAAGGCTACCAGGTGGGGTTGGCATGCTCATCTGCAAATCTATCTTCTGTGCATGTTCCTGCTCAAAGGCGCGCACCAGCCCACTGGGTGACCTTGGTGTGGACTGCAGTGATGTTGAAGGTGACTGTGACAAAAGCTTGGAACTTTCTGTCATTGAATCACTTGCAACATTTTCCAAGATAACTGAGTTTTTTGTTTGATTTGTTGTAGGACTGGATGGATTTTTAACACTTGAGTTTGAGCTTGAGTGTTTTGCTTTGTCATGCTTTGGGGTATTTTTAGATGAACTAGTTGACGATTGCCGACTGAAATAGCCACCTTTACTTCTCTCCCCTGATGTTCCAGGACTTGAAGGCTTGGACTGCTGTGCATCATTCTGTGCAGCTTGCATAGCATATGGCGGTCTAGGACTAGGAACATTTGGTGCAGTTTTACGGCCTATCAACCAGAACGTGGTCATCTCGCCCTTGCCTTTCACTTTTACTGTTCCCCTACATTCAAACTCATACCAGTCACACAAAGCTTTCTGCACATCTTCTGTCGTCTAGAAAAAGACATTGAAAATTATATAAACTCTTCATCCACAAAGTAAGTGTAACAGACCTATTAAAATTTTGTGAATTGTTTGTTAAATGCTCATGACAAGGTTTTACAGCTTTGTTTTTACCAAACTCTAAAAAATGTAGACCATGCTTATTAGGTTATTATGGGTAAAATAATTTGGGTCTACACTGGATGTGAAAAATCTCAGAAGGTAAGCCCTTGTCCTAAAGCCTGTTTTACTAATTAAAATTATCTGTCATGCACAGTGGTTAACATAGCAATAAGGAACAGTGAAGATCCTGATCAGGTTTATTTGACAAAAAACAGAGTAGAGCCTGATCATACAGTGTGGATTCTTATTCAATATAAGAGCATATTGGATTTCAGTCAAGTATGTGTTCAATGTTACCATTTGATTAACCTATTACTAGATTTGAAAATGGCTGTAAACATGGCAAACAGTGCAGATTCAGATCAGCAGGCAATCTGATCAGGATCTGAATGGTTTGCTTTTAGATTCATTAGGTTATTTCTGACGAAGAAGCAAACTGTAAATCCTAATAAGATGGCATGGAAGTTTACATAAAAACAGACAGTTAAACACTGAGATGTTAGCAACTATAAATCATAAACACCAACAACTGATACCTGTATGAATCCTGGCTTTCCGGTACTCTCCATGCGGCTGGCAACATTGACGGTGTTACCCCAGATGTCATACTGGGGTTTTCTGGCCCCGATCACTCCGGCTACAACTGGGCCAACATTTATACCTGGAAATGCGAGGTTTAACATACTATATATAGTGAGCTTTCACTTAGGGGATTCAGTTACCCAAAAGGGGAGTTAGTGATGCAGCTGACTAGCAGATTGGCCTAAGGTGCAAGCAATCCAGGTTTGAGTCCCATTGTGGCTGATGTCCCAAATAGTGTTCAGGGATAGGTGATTACTCAAACTGATACTGCTGCCAGCAGTGTTGGCCAATACTAGATGCTGGAGAGGTTAATTGCACCTTCAAATGGCTTTACTGGAAACAAGTTGTTTCACCTATTCCAGGTGCTAACTCTGTTCAACTACCCATATTAAAAAAGAAACTAGTACCATTGTTCCCATAAACTTGTAAAAATTGTTTGAACAAAATGGTATTTGACAAACTAGAGAATTATCTGATTGGCCACTTATATCAAATCACAGGGACCTTATGTACACAAAATTGTAATAAATTACAAATATATTGCAAATCAGCAAGTTTGAGATAGATCCTAAATTTCTTGGCTCAGACATTTTACCATTTACTCAGACATTTTACCATAAATACAGGTTTTATCATGTGTGCAACCATGGTTGATCCAGATCAGCCGGCACATCCATGTCATCTGATCCATATTTTATGAATCTAAAAGCAACCAGTGTAGATCCTGATCAGACAGCACAGATGTGCCAACTGATCTGGATCTACACTGTTCCCTATTGTAATAAAATGTGTATCCCTTACCAACTTTGAGCATGAAGTTATTGTAGGAGTTTTCATTGATGTTGTGAAGTTTTTCTTTCATAGCGAGGACAAATTCAACCAATAAAGACAAGTTCTGGGTGATTGAGTCCGGACAGTCCTGTTTAGAATAGAACAAAAACAACTACATGATACAACTACATGTACATAACAAAACAAAATCATTTAACCATTTACTCAATATATACAGGGACGAAGATTATAAAACTGAGATTGGAAACCAGTCTCAAATCTCAAGCATCTGATTGGCTGAAATGGCGACTGGTCGCCATTTCAGCCAATCAGATGCTTGAGATTTGAGACTGGTTTCCATGCTCAGTTTTATAACCTTGGGCACAGGTTTTACTGCATTTTTGACCAGTGTAGATCAGTGTAGATCCAGATCAGCTGGCACAACTGTGCTTTCTGATTAGAATATACCCTATTCACTTCTTGTCGAGAAATAACCTAATGATTAAAATAGCAAACAATTTAGATCCTGATTAGATGGCACAGATATGCTGGCTAGTCTGGATCTATATTGTTTGCCTATGGATAACAGCCCATGGAGTAAAGGGTTAAATAAACAAGATGTTGTTGTTGGTTTGTAATCGTCTATTGTCACGTCAAGAATTATTGCCATTTTCATTAATATATCTATTATAGTGCAATTGGGATATTTAACCCTTTTCTCCATAGATACTCCTTTATTGTGTGGGCGAACAGTTTAGATCCAGATCAGACGGTACATCTGTGCCATCTGATCAGGATCTAAACTGTTCACTTTTTTATTCATTAGGTTATTTCGAACCAAAATGCAACCAGTGCAGATCCTGATCAGACAGCATGGATAAGCTAATCTGGATCTAAACTGTTTGCCCACGCAATAAAGAAGTATCTATGGAGAAAAGGGTTAAATATCCAAATAAAATCTCATGGTTTTCATGTCAAACATCATTTTTATAGGTTCTTATTTCTTGCTTTATATTTACTAAAATATGTTTAATTTAAATTTGATGTTACATGATGGTTCTAAATTCATAAATCCAGCAGCCCATCAATCCATGAAAACTTGTTCCTTGTGAATATCAACCCTTTACACCATGTATACAGGCTTTATCCCAAGTGCGAACAGTGTATACCTAGACCAGATGGCACATTTGTGCCTTCTGATCAGGATCAACACTGTTGACTTCTTGGTCAGAAATAAGGTAATGAATCAAACAGTGAGCAGCAAAGATCCTGATCAGACAGCACCGATTTATACTGTTCACCCATGGATAACAGCCATATCCCATGGTGCAAAGGGTTAACTCCAGTATTTCAATAAAAAGGCCTCAAAAAAGAGAGAATAAAATGACTTACTGCTTGAATTTTGTATTCTGGCATGAGTCCAATAGCTGCCATATATGTACTGCCAATTGTTTTGATTTTGTCAACAGCTCGGAACTTGGGTTCATTCAGTAACTGAAACATGTTACATATTTACAGCTTAACACAGTCTAGATTAAATACTTAGAAGATTATTTCTTCCCGTTTTCAAAGATTTATTTGCTAGTAAAATTAACCATAATATTCAAACTGACATTCTCTGAAATAAATCATGATTTCAAGATTTATGTAAATTTTAGGTGAAATATATAGCCAAATGATTTGTTTACCTTAAACACAGATGGTCTCACTTTGTTTAAAAATTTAGCCTTCAACAGATCAAGTTTTAACATCAAGAAATGCTGGGCATTAAGTCCCATTATAAAACTAAGAAAGGAAACCAGTCTCATATCTCAAGCATTTACTTGGCTGAAATGGAGACTTGTCTTGAAATCATAGACTGAAGACATAATATGGGGCACGTCACGGGAAAAGGTACCTTCGGACAGTTGACATCAATCCTTGAATTGACGTCATAAATTTGAGCAGACGACATAATTTATTACGCATTGCACGGTTAAAATACCATTTTATTGCTGATATGTGTAACAAAATCACATTTTAATTACAAGAAATTGATTTATAGTTGTAAGTTCTTTTGAAATTTAGTGAAAACTAAAATATCAATAAAAATGACCGAAGATACCTTTTCCCGTGACGCGCCCCATATTATATCATTCTTGCATTTTCTTTACAGCATGAATTCGAGTAATTTGAGAGGATTTACTATTTGTTAACAGTTGCTATAAAAATGTGCTGTACCTGGCTGTACCTGCATTTCTTCACAAGAAACTAATCACGGAAAATATTGAGGATATCTGCTGTTACATTCCACGGTGCACACTTATCTGTAATCTGTTAAGCTCTGATCAAAGGGAGCATTTTAAAACAGAGAATCTTAATGATCTAATAGAAGCCAGATGCTGTGATGATGTTAAACTGTTAAATTCCACAGGATTTAAGAAGGCAGCAGGAGAGAATTGTTCAAAGATTCATTTTAAATTCAAGCATATTTTTTAAATAATTGTTAAAATGATGCTGTTGCTGATGATGATTATAATTATGCTGGTGTTTATAATTATAGTCACTATGATGATGATGATGATTTGTTGTTGATGTTGATGATGATCATGATAATAATAATAATGATGATGATGATGATGATGATGATGATGATGAGAAACAGCTTCTCTGTATGTTGCTTGCATATTCTGCCATGTAGAACTTGGAGAAGCCCAAGGTAGCACTTTACTGATAAAGCCAACAGGTATATAACTACTCAATCCCACTTTGTTGCTACCAGGCATGTAACATTTAGAAAATTTTCTGCATAACATGTCTGGGTTATTCTAACATTCTTTGCTTAATATTGATACGCCGAGATATGATTGAAAAATCAAAACCCTCCAGAAAACAGCTGTGTGTGGTATCTCAGCCTCTGTACAACAATTCAACAGTTGTTATTTGTGATACGATTGTTTTATTGTTACCTCCAGCGACAGCAAGATTCTGATCTTACCTCATCAAAATCTGCGATGATTTCATTGAGAACCCGGAGACACTCCATTCCCTGGTTGTTAGCATCCAGCTCCATGTAAAACTCAGAGAAGTTGGGAATCGATCCAAAGAAAACTCCAATCTTGCTGTAGTGCTGACTGTACAACTCCTACAATATAGTAAACCATTTGTACACCCACACATATTTTTATGCTTGAACAATCTAGAATAGATTAAATCAATTTGAAAAATAAAGTTTGCTTTCTTAGGACAAAAACAGTTTATCCTTTCAGGAAATTGCTTAAATTTTGGTAGAAGTCAGCAATGAGTTTCACTTTCTGTAATAGTACTTACACAGAAAAACTTCACTCTTAGCTTAGCAGAGGTATAGGTTCTTCACATTTTGGGTGAGAATTTCTCTCAAGTCTACCTCTAAGCCAATCCCTGCCTTTACTGCATATTTACAGGTCTTATCACATGTGCAAACAGTGTAAATCGAGATCAGCCAACACATCTGATCTACACTGTTTGCTTCTTGGTAAAAAGTTTGGCAAAAACAGTAAAATAGTATTCTACAGTTTCTGAACAGTGAAAATAACTAATTTCTTACACCGAGAAAACTCTGTAATGCACTTAAAAGATAAAATTAAAGGTTATTACCATATGACTTTTGTTCTGGTTGTCAATAAAGTGTGCTGCAACATGTGCAGGAAGTAGATTACACAGAATCTGTCGGTTGTTGTTCTGTAGATCCGTCATTTCTATCTTCTCCTCTGTAGCCTAATACATAAAACAAAACTGTTCTATTGGTAATCTTTTAAAAATAATATAATTATTGTTTTAATTGGAATATGAGAAATAGACCTGACCATGGCAAACATGAGGCAATTCCATTAATATTAACACTTTACCCTATAAATAGATGCCATTGGATCAGGATCTAAAGTTTGCTTCTCAGTCACAAAAAACCTAATGAATCAATGTGCTGAACACTGAATGTTTTAAGCATGAAGATTAGAGAATTTCAATGAGATATTAAACAAATGATTTGGTATAACTGGTTACCTGTGACTTCCATAAGAAGTCCAGTCTAGAAGTCCACTCTGACTGGCGTCCTTGAACATACAGTGCCACCATAAATATGACTAGAACCATAATGCCAGCTATATGAGATGGAATTACTGGGCTGCAAGAAATACACAGTAAATGTATTCAACTTTACTTTAATGGTGTCAGACATAACAAATATACAAATATAAACTCCCAACAGTGAAAACTTCCCAATAGAGTGTCCTCTAAATTGTCAAACAGCTAAGTGTACAAAACTGTTCCTTTAACAACTGTACATAAAGTTAACTTAACTATAAGGCAGATAATAAATAAAAATAGTCATTTAGACTGTGATAATTTTGATTAAAATGTGAAGAAAATGCAGATCTGAATGACTTATAGTTTCATGTCAGTTGAAAAGACAGCACAAATGTTCCATCTGATCTGGTTTTACACTAGATAGATAGATAGATTTATTTCGGTATGGAATACATATACATGGTCATTTAAAACAACATGTACGGTACAAATATATATAACACACATGTGTATAAATAAGCCATGACATGCACACCAACACCGAGGATAACACAAAAAAGAGAGACACTTATTTCCATTGTGGTCCTCTGTGTTGGTGGCATGACATAGAGAGCCTTTAATTTATGCAAAACCTACTTTCAATTAAATATATCACAGTAAGAATTCAATGGTTTTATCACAGATTAGAATTTACAGTATTGTTACCCATTATTTAAATAGCAGTAGAATAAATATACTAAGAAGCAAATAATAAAATTAATAAACCTTAAATATTCTACATTCAGTTAAATTTCAATAAAGACAAATTATATTATATCACAGTCACAAAGTTAAACCTATTACTAAACTACTGCCAAGATACCAAGTCTCAACTTTAAAATGTAGTGATAAGAAATTTAAAATGTGTAGCACATTATTAACAGAAAAAAAATAAAAAAAAGATCATTATAAACTAAAAATGTTAAATGATAAGATGAAAAACAAAATAAGTTAAATCCATTCCTATACTGAAAAAATCAAATGTAAATTTGAAAAACACTTTTGAAGATTAAAAAAAATAAAATTACAAACTGTCCATTAGGTACTTCTTAACAGATTTTTTGAAAGAAGGCAACATCTGCTAATGTTAGATAATTCCGCTGGCAAACTATTCCACAAGGAACAACCCACAAAGCTGAAAGATTTTGAGCCAAAACCTTTGACCCTTGGGACTGCAAATCCACCCTTGTTACTTAACCTGGTTTTGTAGGAATGAACAGTGTCTTGTGGAATGAAATATTCTTCCATGTAATCGGGAGCCAGACCATTTTTAATTTTAAAAACATGACATAGGATGATCTGATCTACCCGTTTATTGACTGGTAACCAGTTGAGTGTACGGAAGTGATTTGGACCAATATGTGACCTGGCATCAATTTCAAGGACAAACCTAATCAGCTTATTTTGAGTGACTTGAAGTTTGTTTTTAAGAAGCTGTGTTAGACTGGGATACCATATTGAACAACAGTAATCAAAATGACATTGTATTAAGGACATAACTAGAAGCTTCTTTGTATGTTGAGTAAGGTAGTCCTTTTTGCGATATAAAAATTTCAAATTTGCATTTGCCTTCTGCAACACTGACCATTGCATCAAAAGATAATGTTTGATTAATGGTTGCCCCTAGATATTTGACCAAAGAAGTTGCTTTAAGAACTGTGTCATTACATTTAATATTAAGCGATGAATTTGACTTAAGTCTTTGCTTAGACCCAAATAAGATGGACTCAGTTTTGCCTAAATGTAATGATAGCTTGTTATCTACCAGCCACTGGCTAACAAGAAGCAAGTCTTCTTCCAGGGCATGTTCAACATCAGCCTTACATTTACCTGAGACCAGAATTCCTGAGTCATCAGCATATAATAACAACTTATTTTTGACAACAGCTGACATGTCATTTACATATATTAAAAACAAAAGTGGACCTAGAATTGACCCTTGTGGAATGCCGCATGTAATCTTAGCGGTGGATGAATGAGTACCTGAAACATGAACTAGTTGCCTTCTATCAGAAAGATATGATTGAAACCATATCAAAATATCGTCTCCAAGGCCAGCCGCACTTAATTTCATAAGAAGAGTTTGATGGTCTACTGTATCGAATGCCTTTTGGAGATCTAAAAGAATCATTCCAATAAAACAACCTTTATCCATTTGCATTCTTATATAGTCTGTCAAATGAATAAGACACGTGTCTGTAGAAAACCCATGCCGGAAACCTGATTGAAATTTATAAAATAACTTATTAAGTTTAAAATATGACTCTACCTGATCATATACAACCCTCTCAAATATCTTGGAAATAATGCTTAAAATAGACACCGGGCGATAATTGCCAACAGCAGTTTTATCATTTTTCTTAAAAATAGGAATTACTCTAGCAGATTTGAGTTCATCTGGAACCACACCCTGTATGAGAGACAAGTTTATTACACTGGTCACACATGCCATCAATTTCATATACATGTAATATGAACTAAAAGTGATAAATATCTAAGTGATGACTGAAAAAATTAACTTCTTTTTTTAGACCTATATTAATGACTGGATAAAGAAATGCATGTTAAATTCTTCATTGCCAAACAAATCAACATTGTCTCAGAAAAACTGAGATTATAAATATTGTTCACTGTATATGAATTTAAGAAATCTTTGCATAAAACCACATACTGGTACATGCGGTCAAATTCTATAAATATCTTGTAGTGGGTATGTTCCATGAGTACAATATATCCCGCTCCGATCAGCAACATCAACAGAAGCTTGATTCCAGCTGCAAGCTTCAGGAAGACTGAGATGCTGATGTATGACATCACACACGTGAAGTAGATGTAGTGTGGTATAGCACACTGGAGGTGATCGTCAGTTGCTGTGTCCGACAGAACTGTCTTCGTAAACATGTGGAACAAGCCATCCGCACAACAAAACTGTAAATAACGAGAGCAGACTTATATGTGTGTCAAGTCACTATTATGTAGGGTAGGTATAAGCAAAAAAGAAGACACTAAGATTCATTGCGTAATTGAATGACATGATCAAAAAATAATAGAACCCTTATATTTCTGAGGCCATTGGTTTATGCTAATTGATATGATTTGCTGCAGAATTCTAAATCAAATAGGGAAAGTGGTTTTGTTGTAAATATGGCTATCATAAACTGTAAGGCTGCTTTTCCACTAAAGTATTAAAACCTTAATCAACTCAAGATTTTGCATGATTTTGGGGCCATGTGTATTGTTAATGCATGCATGTACTTACAACATTGACTTGAGCCATTGCATAGATCAGTAATACTGTAGTTAACATCACAAACAATCGTAATCCAGATGACTTCCGAATGTCAAACTCAGTACACTGAAACATAGCAAGAACACAAGTTGTAAAATTCTGCAAAGTCATTTGAGCCTCGTTATGGGAATATCTGTATCCACAGATAATTTTTATATTTTCAGTTTGTGCTTATTCTAGAAAAAACTTCATATTCTAATAAACCATAAACAATTTTGATAGCAATTTTGACCACCATTTAAATTTCTCCTGAAATGCATATCAAGCAATATTGTCATCTCAACTTTATGACTTTCTTTCGGGGAATAACATAAATTTCCTAAGTACATATTCACATGATGTTGCCAATTGATATTTCTGGGAATGACAATACTGAAATTTCTAATTTCTGTTGTGTTTTTTTTCTAAAATCATAATTATCATGCATATTGACAACTTGAAGGTGCAAATTGTAGATATTTTTTCTGAAATCAATTTTAATCATAAAACTATAATTATATAGCACTTTACTCTAGATATATGCAGGTTATCACATGTGTGACAGTGTAGATCCAGATCAGCCAGCATGCTTGAAGTTATGGCTGATCTGGATCTACACTAATTGCCCATGTGATAAGAGGTGTTAATGGTCTAACAAACTAATAAAATTTCTTGAGTAAAAGCCACTCTGATTAGAAGAAATGTACACTCCTCCACTTATCTTTGTTAAATGGAATTTTGAATGCTTCATGACATACAATTTACTCAAATGCAAATATTCTCAAGCTTTTCAACAAAACCACAAATAAGTTAGATGACTTTGATCACAGCCGAAGTGCAGTTCAATGTTAAAGTCTTAGAAATCAGTGACATTTCTGTACAGTATATAACTAAATATCACATCCCAGACAAACTCTTGCCATTTGCAGAATCAGTTGCTCCGAACAATAGCTAAAAAATTAATGTTCAGTAATGAAATAGCCTTAACTCGTGAATTTCTTAAAATAAATCTATCTGTCTATCTGCCATTAATGTTGAACCCCTGGTGGGGACCTAGACATATTGCGCCTCTGCTGGGAGACTGTTAGTGAAGAATAAGGAATAAAAATTGGTAGTGTTTAAAGAGATGTAAAAAAGATACATAGCAGGGTTATGTTCAAATTTGTAACTTAGAAAATCATGTCTCAAGTCATCCCAGACTTCAAGAATGGGTTTATGGGTTGCCATGCCATTATTTAATTTGACTCTAAAGATGCGGAGGTTAGTGGAAACCGTAATTTTAATTTGAAACTAAGGATGAGTAAGTTACAGGAAATCATACCTTTACTTTGACAATGAATGAGCAAGTTACGGGTTACCATACCTTTAAATTGAAAGTCAAGTTGAGCAAGATATAGAGGATATTTGTTTTTACCAGTGTAAGATAGAAATATATTTCACCAAGTGAAGCCACAAGTGAAAATACATAATTATGGAGTTCACAAGTGAAATATATTTCTATCTCTCACTAGTAAAAACAAATTTTCTTTTCATTTTATGCTTTTAGTGCACAATTTGTGTGAATTTGACAGAAAAACTCCATGAAATGGCACCAAAAATGTTCTTTATGGCATGACGTCATGATATCATATACGCAAACTTGAGCCCTTTTTCTAAACATTCTTATTTGGCATGTTAAATAAGTTTGCGTACAAATGTGAAAAAAACATGAAAATAAAAATGATATTTCACTGTTTGAAAACAGTGGTGGTTTGAAATACCACTTTTATTTCACCGGGAAAATTCTATAATTCACTGATATAAAGCATAAAATAAATGGGTTAGCTTACCTTTAATTTGACACTAAGGATGAGTATAAGAACAACGGAGATCCAGCAGAACGTGGCCAGGAACAGCATGAGCAGCAACAGGGTCCTTGGTAAGATGATGGCATTCATCGCGGCGTTACACATCAACATCACCATAGAACATATCATACTGCTGCTGAATGCAAAGTCATCCATCGCCTGGTACTGCAACAAAGAAACAAGTTTATATATAAGAGCACACACCGAAACAAATGTGGCCATATCAGCTGATAATGTAACACAATCAAAATTATATAAATTATTTTACTGCAAAGAAATTTCGACTTTGAATGTAACACAATCAAAATTTATAGATTATTTTACTGCAAAGAAATTTCGACTTTGAATTTAACACAATCAAAATTTATACAATTTTTTACTGCAAAGAAATTTCGACTTTAATTGGATAATTTGCTGTCCATAATTATGAATCAGCGGTAGATGCATGAAATGCATGTGCCCTAATTCCCACCTCCCCATGAGTGAATAGTGTAGATCCAGATCAGCTGGCACATCATTACTGTCTGATTAGGATCTACACTGTTCCCTTCTTGCTTAGAAATAATCTAATGAATCAAAAGCCAAAAGTGTAGATCCTTATCAGACAGCACAGATGTGCCAGCTGATCTATATCTACACAGGTAGCCCGAGATTAACAGCCAAATCCCATGGAGTAAATGGTTAATTGAGAAAAATAAATAAGAAACAAGGTTTTCTAATAATCTTTTGCTAGGTAAAGGTTTTATCACTTGTAGTATCAGAATCTAAGAAAAAACATACATCTATTGAAATAACAATTGCATGTATTGACAGCAGTATGAGAAAGTTACATATGTATGTCACGTATGTAGGCCTGTTATAAAGCTGCTGTGTTTATCATACAATGCGTTGTTTACATGGCTACCTCCTCCATCATCATCCCAGAAGCTGGTTATAACATTATTACAGTAACTGTTATAGATAGGTACATGTATAAAATATTATTCCACTGTGGCAGGGCTTAAGCAATTTTGAATTTATTTGGCTAATCATGAAAAACTATTGATAGATTACATTAAATACAACTTTGAAAATACCTGTCATTCTTGAAAAAGGGCTGAAAATTCAGATTGAATCAGAAAAACTTTAGTGTTTAATGAATGCTTAGAAGTAGAACATTGTTGAGGCATTGTTCATGATTCATCACAACATATTTATTAGTTTGTTAGTTATTGTGTACATGTATTGCATCACAGATACAAAATGGCTTAACAACTAGAACTGCTTTTGGGAAAAGCACATGTCTCCCACAAAGGCATCATCTTTGATGATGCACAGGATAAAACTGGTGAAGTGAATATAAAGATGGCAATTTATTAAAAGGGCATACGGAAGTTCTGTGCAATATTAGTCATAAACAATGTCACAAATTTTTGGAGGATCAGGAAAAACATAAGCGACAGCAAGTGAAGATTTTTTTTTTAAACAATTCAAGGGCCATAATCCTGAAGTGCCTCAAGCAATATCGATGACTTTATAGCCTGGTTAAGATATTATAGCCATCAACATTTTGATAAACTTTGATGAAGATACAATGAAAACTATCTGACTTTGAGAGATGAACCAGGTTAGTGACATGTTTAAAAGGCTAATTTCGGATAAATCAAAGGGCCATAAATCTGATATGCCTGGTGCAAAGTGGCTGGTTTTCGAACTTGGCCAAGATATTAAGGCCACACACATTATCATAATGTTAATTGAAAATCAGTTGATGAATATTTCAGTTACATAGCAGACAAGGCTTAAACAGCCAATTTTGGATAATTCAAGGGCCATAAATCCGACATGACTGGGGCAATACGGCTGGTTATCGAACTTGGCCGAGATATTATGGCCACAAACATTTTCATAAAGTATGGTGAAGATCAGATGATAACTGTTCCAGTTACAGAGTGGACAAGCCTCAAACAACTTATTTTTGATAATTCAAGGGCAATAATTCTGAGATTCCTTGGGCAATATGGCTGGTTATCGAACTTGATCGAGATATTATGGCCACTAACATTTTGATGAAGTTTGGTGATGATCCGATGAAAACTGTTTGACTTAGAGAGCGGACAAAAAAAAAAAAAAAAAAAAAAAGAATTTAACAGTATGCCATTCGGTCTCACTCAAGCACCTTTTAAGTTTCAAAATGACCAAAAGGGCCATAATTCTGAGATTCCTTGGGCAATATGGCTGGTTATCGAACTTGATCGAGATATTATGGCCACTAACATTTTGATGAAGTTTGGTGATGATCCGATGAAAACTGTTTGACTTAGAGAGCGGACAAGTGTGACAGACGGACAGATTTAACAGTATGCCATTCGGTCTCACTCAAGCACCTTTTAAGTTTCAAAATGACCAAAAGGGCCATAATTCTGAGATTCCTTGGGCAATATGGCTGGTTATCGAACTTGATCGAGATATTATGGCCACTAACATTTTGATGAAGTTTGGTGATGATCCGATGAAAACTGTTTGACTTAGAGAGCGGACAAGTGTGACAGACGGACGGACAGACAGACAGGAGCAAATCAAAATGTCTCCCACACCACTACGTGGTGGGAGACATAATTATTTACTATACTCCATGGACATGATGGATATGGCTTTTATCTGTCGTGCCACCAGTGTAGATCTAGGCCAACCTGCACATCCATGCTGTGTGATCAGGATCTACACTGTTCAATTTTAGAATCACTAGGGTATTTCTGTCTGAGAATCAAACAAATTAGATCCAGATCAGATTCCACAGATGTGCAGGCTGATCTAGATCTAAACTTGTCATTCAATGGATATAACCATACCAGTGGAGTAAAGTGTTATTATCAAATTAATAAGTTTAAAACAAGTAAAACATGAAACTCTATTTTTTCCCTGTGAATCTGAAGCATATTGTTAACTACTAAAATAGTACAAGTGTATTGGTTGAGGCAAATCAAAATACTTGTTACCTTTTTATATCTAGATGATAGAGCAATAAATTGCAATATTATTTACTTGGTATACATATGTATTGATTGATAACTTTCTATTGCTGTCATGCTTAGAACAGTAATTATTAATTAGTACTTGTTTTAATCATTTACTCCATACATACAGGTTTAATTGCAGGTTGGACTGGTGCAGATCCAGATCAGCACATGCATACTGTCTGATCTGGATCTACACTAGTTTTCTCTTGGTAAGAAATAACAAAATGGAACAACAAGATAACGCTGTTGATCCTGATTAGACTGCCCAAATGTGCCAGTAGATCTGGATCTACACTGTTCACCCATGGGATAACAGCAATATCCTCTGAAGTACAGGGTTAATATCGAAATCAAATCATGATCTATATTATAAAAAATCTCAAAAAAGAGACAAGAACATGAACACAAAATGACAAAGAATGTGAGATGGACTTTGTACATGTGGAATGTGTGAATTGTAAATATCTTCTTGTTTATTATTTTCTGAATATGATAATGTTTTGTTAACACAATGCAAACCTGTTTTTCTTTTTCTGATTTCTTGAATCGTAGGGTGATATAGTTGACGTGTTCGGATTTTTCTCTCTCGACACTGCGAGCAGTTATAGCATTGTTGAGATACTTGTTCACGCGGTCCTGCAGCATAGGCTTGTTGGAATGTCTGAAATGTTCAAATCAAAGTCCAGTGTTATAATGTCACCCCTATCTAATTCTTTACTCCATATATATGCTTTTTAACACAATAGCAACCAGTTTAGATCCAGATCAACTGGTATATCCATGCCATCTGATCTGGATCTGCACAAGTAGCATCCTGGTCAGAATTTACCTATTGAATCTAAAATGAACGGAGTAGATCCTGACCTGACGGCACATCTTTGCCATCTCTGCCCATTTGAACACTCTCTGTCCATGGATAACAGCCATATCCCATGGAGTAAAGATTTACCAGCTGGCTGCTCACCAACAAGCCACAGAACAAGTCCCTAATCAGGCTTGAACAATCTCCCTCTCAATATTCAGGCAGATTTGGTCTTTAATCCTTTACAGATGGCATGAATGTGCTGTCCGATCTGGATCTACACTGTTCGCAAATGATATTAAGGCATAAATATGGAGGAAAGGGTTAACAGGGAAAGCCTACTTATCTGACATCATTTCTCATTTTCTAAGTAACAATAGAAACCAGCATGGCTTTTCAAAGCACAAGTTTATTACATTCTGGGGAATATAAGAATTGATATTGATTTCGTATAAAACTCTTTTGTCATCTTTAATCAAAATGTCTAAGTGCTGATCAAGCAAATAAACTGGATGTAAAGTCTATCTGCTTGGAAGAGCAGTAAGACATTAAATTACAATCCAGGTTTTAATGCTTCATTTATTTTATATGCTTATATTTTGTGTAGTATCAGACTGAATCTATAAGCAGAGTCTCAGAGTAATAAACATTCTCATGTGAAACAGTTAAACCCTTCCCTCCATTATAAGCCTTTACAGCATGGACAAACAATGTAGATCTAGATCAGCTGGCACATCCAGTCAGGTTCTACTCTGTTCACTTTTTGATTTTTTTAAACAGTGCAGATCCTGATCAGACAGCTTATAAGGATCTACACTGGTCATACACCCATTCAAATATGTAAATATGGTGTAAAGGGTTAAAACATATTATGACTAAAACTGCATTTGTCCTCACACATTTACTTTCTATCAGGGTCTACATTGTTTGCCACACTGCAATTCATTTAATAATTCCTGCAAACATCACTGTTAAACATATCAGACTAACCTTATTCAAAGAATGGTGGGCAGGTAAGTGACAGAAAACAATGTTTGCTGCTTTAACAGCAAGCAGGGTACATACACAGCAGGCAGGGGGCAGTATTTCAGTGTGGGTTGCGGGAGGTCCTCAGACCAACATTAAAAGGATCCTGAAGCTTAAGTTCTAGAAGAAGGTACATGTATAAAATTCATGTGTTTCAGCCGGGGTGACAGTCACTGAGGAGCTCATTGCCCAATGGTATAAAACTGAGCATGGAAACCAGTCTCAAATCTTAAGCATCTGATTGGCTGAAAAGGCGACTGGTCGCCATTTCAGCCAATCAGATGCTTGAGATTTGAGACTGGTTTCCAATCTCAGCTTTATAACCTTCAGCCCATTATCATTAAAAAAAAAGCAGTGGAAATGACTTATTGTGAGGAAACCATGCAGACAATTGGGAATAATTGTGGCTTGCTGATTTTGCCCAGACTGGACATCACTTGTATGTAATCAGAACATGTGGGCAAGTGATGTCTCTTTAAACTCTATTTCATGGAACATTTAACGCCTGTCGTGGTTATTGACACTGTTAAGAGATGGTAATGATGCATAAAACTTTCTCCTTTAACAGTAATTGGAGATAGCACTTTAAATTAATTAAATGGCAAGAAGATTTATCACAATGTCTTTGAGCAAGGTGAACGAACAGTAATTAATCAATAGGGAACTAAACATTATATCGGTAAAGCCTGTAATCTCTACCCCAGAATACATCATGATGTGTTGTTGGTGCCAAGACAAAGTAAACTAAATGTTGCACTAAAATGAATGTAAGATGCTGGTTTGTGTGATTTTCTTTTTTCTAAACCCTTTACTCCAAAGATTTACCTTTATTGTGTGGGCAAACAGTGTAGATTGAGATCAGTTGGCACATCCAATCACGATCTACACTGTTTGCTTTTAGATTCATAAGGTTATTTCTGACCAAGATGAAACCAATACAGATTCAGATCAGGGCTGAAGGTTATAAAACTGAGTTTGGAAACCAGTCTCAAATCTCAAGCATCTGATTGGCTGAAATGGCGACCAGTCGCCATTTCAGCCAATCAGATGGTTGAGATTTGAGACTGGTTTCCATGCTCAGTTTTATAACCTTGGACACAGATGGCTGATCTTGATCTACACTGGTCGCACATGTGATAAAATGTGTATAAATGGAGTAAACGGTTAAAAGCAAGTCTCTCATTTATGAAAACAGAAAAAACACATGATAGCAACATTTGGTAAATCTTTTACTTAACTCATTTCTGATTTTGTTATGTATGAAAACAAGTGATGTGAAAACTTCAGTCAAAATATGTAAAACTAGAATTTGGTGTTCCTTGGAACATATGGTTTGCCTAAAATTTTGGGCTTATCATTCTTGTTTTCACTGATTGCTTTGCTCATGCTCACAAATCTCACTACAGTTCCAAATAAGGTCTAAAGTTCTCTATATTAGAAAGTTACTAGACAAAAACTAACAAAAGAAGAAAGTGGACACAATAATTATGTACCTTTCCTTAAAAGCTTTCCTTAGCTTGTCAGTCATAGAGTATCCAAACTTGGTCTGAAAGATAAAACCAATTTAACAAGTTTAACTTATTTCTCATCATTTTGTTAAAAGTTGATAACAAAAAGCTAACAGCCTCGATATTTTCCCTGACAAATTCTTTTTAGAATTATCATCTAGTCTTTTTAAAGTAATATATTTTGCTGGTCATATATGACAAACACTTACAAGATTGTAAAACTGTGCTCGATGGGTATTAGATTGGATTGTTGTCACACATAGCTCCAACTTCTTGTTCTATTTAGCAAAGAAAGGACATTTTAACCATATACATGTAGTTGGAAACCCTTTAACCCTTTATTCCATGGAAACAAATTTTATCCATTGTGTATATCAAATCAGCCTGCACATCTGTGAAGATTAATAAGGACTTGCATTAAGTCTTGTTGCTTTTACAAACATTTGGTTATTTCTGACCAATGAGCAAACATTGTTAATCCTCATCAGCCTGCACAGATTAACAGGTTTATCTAGTTCTACACTGAATGCCCATGGGATATGAGCCATATCCCATAAAGAGAAGTTAACTGGTAAAATTTCTCACAAGTCTCATAAACTGTCGACTTTGTAAAATGTCAAAAACTTTTCTTTTTTTGATCGAATAGATGAATAAGTGAACCAATGTGTCTTCTTTCCTCCAAACCACCCCAACCAAACTTTTCCTTGTTTTCAAGGACAATGTTAAAGACAAAAGTAATAGCTGTTAACATAAATAATACTTCGTACTTACAAATTTATTGGATCCACCGTGGCTAGAATGTTTTTGCTGTTCTTCAGTCGGTACATTTAGCACATTGGAGAATGGGATTTCAGCGTTAAACTTGACGGAATGGATTAAACGCATCACACAGTTTGTCACGCTTCTGAACGACAACTTCTTGGCCCTGATGCTGGACAACGACTTGTCGGACAACATCGTTTCCTGTAGAAACAAAACACATAACATGAGTGATATACATAAACACAATACAAAAATGAGGTTAAGTATAACTTGGTAACAGCTTACTGAATAAAACATTTGCTAAACTGGCAAATAATACCTTTCAGTTAGCCACTTAAAAATACGAATAATAAAAAAAACATGAAACAAGAGGGCCATCATGGCCCTGTATTGCTCACCTGAGTACAAAAGTACTTTCAGCTTTACCCCAGGGCCTACATTTAAATAATGCTGGTAAAGGGTCTCTTAGTAAATTACAATACTCAACATGAAATATCTAAGGTCTAGTCACATTAGTTTCAGAGAAAAATGATTATTTATGTTTTTCAATATAAATCAATGCAAACTAAGCGAACCCTGGGGCGTAGCCAATCTTGGCCCAGGGGACATAATTTGAACAAACTTGGTAGATATCCACTAGACAATGCTACATACCAAATATCTAAGCTTAAGACATTGAGGTTTCCAGTAAGAAGACTTTTAAAAATTGCCTTTTTTACATATTAAGGGCCCCCGGGGCGAGGCCAATATTGACCCCAGTGTCAACATTTAAACAATGTTGGTAAAGGGTCTCTTCACAATACTCAACATCAAATATCTAAGGTCTAGTCCTATTAGTTTCCGAGAAAAAATGATTTTTCATGTTTCCAATATAAATCAATGTAAATGAAGAGAACCCTGGGGCGTGTCCAATTTTGGCCCAGGGGACATAATTTAAACAGACTTGGTAGACATCCACTAGACAATGCTACATACCAAATATCTAAGCTTTAAGCATTGAGATTTCAAGTAGAAAGATTTTAAAAGTTTGCCTTTTTCACATATTAAGGGCCCCTGGGACGGGGACAATTTTGACCCCAGGGCCAACTTTTAAACAAAGTTGATAAAGGGTCTCTACACAATACTCAGCACCAAATATCTAAGATCTAGTCCTATTAGTTTTGGAGAAAAATGATTTTTCATGTTTTTCCTATATAACTATATGTGGTAAACATCATACCTAAATATAGCTGAAGACAGGTAGAAATATTCGATTTTGACAATTCATGCCATCTGATCAGGATCTGCACTGGTCCCATTTTAGTCATATATAACCTTATGAATCAAAAAGCCAACAGTGCAGATCCTGATCAGATGGTTCGGATGTGCCGGCTGATCTGGATCTACACTGTTCGCCCAAGCAAAAAGTTGTGTCTATGGACGAAAGGGTTAATATAGTCTGAACATTTTGAGAAAGTGCTACAAATTTGTTGTTGTTGTTGTTGTTTTACTTATGAATTTAAATAAAATATTTAGAAAAGCCTGATATTCAGTGCTATAAAGTATTAAGAATGTTTATTTGGTCAGTATCCATAGATGTCAAAATTTACCTTATAAAAACTTCCAGAGCAAAGTTCTTAATATTGCAAAACACAGATCTTGAAGCAGGAAAGTTCAGTAGGTCATTTGACCAGCAACTGGAGCAATGAACTTGATAGTGCATCCTAATACATCTTAATATAGCTGAAGACAGGTAGAACTATTGAAATTTTGACACTTGAAATTTTCACTCTGCTACTAAAATTTTTGTTTCAAATTTTATCCCTGAACAACCAGTGAATGAATTGTTCAGGAAAGATTGAATTTTAAGATGGTATAATGGCTGTGTCAAAATCTGGTTAATAACTGTAGAAAATCAAAGGTTAAAAACAGAATTCAAGTTTTTCCTATATAAGTCTATATAAAATGAAGTGACCCCTGGGGCGGGGCCAATTTTGACCCCAGGGAAATAATTTGAACAATAATTGTAGAGTTCCACTAGAGGGTGCTAAATGCCAAATATCTAAGCTCTAGGCCTTGTGGTTTCAGACAAGAAGATTTTTAAAGTTTTTCCTATATAAGTCTATGTAAAATGAAGTGACCCCTGGGGCGGGGCCGATTTTGACCCAAGGGAAATAATTTGAACAATCTTTGTAGAGTTCCACTAGAGGATGCTAAATGCCAAATATCTAAGCTCTAGGCCTTGTGGTTTCAGACAAGAAGATTTTTAAAGTTTTTCCTTTATAAGTCTATATAAAATGAAGTGACCCCTGGGGCGGGGCCTATTTTGACCCCAGGGAAATAATTTGAACAATCTTTGTAGAGTTCCACTAGAGGATGCTAAATGCCAAATATCTAAGCTCTAGGCCTTGTGATTTCAGACAAGAAGATTTTTAAAGTTTTTCCTATATAAGTCTATATAAAATGAAGTGACCCCTGGGGCGGGGCCAATTTTGACCCCAGGGAAATAATTTGAACAATCTTTGTAGAGTTCTACTAGAGGATGCTAAATGCCAAATATCTAAGCTCTAGGCCTTGTGGTTTCAGACAAGAAGATTTTTAAAGTTTTTTCTTTCGGTTGCCATGGCAACCAGAGTTCTGCATGGAATTAATTTCTTTGAACAACTTTGGAAGAGCTTCATGCAAGGAACATTTGTGGCAAGTTTCATCAACTTTGGCCCAGGGGTTTAAGAGGAGATGTTGTTTAAAGCAAAAATTGACGACGCACGACGCACGACGGACGACGCACGACGCACGACGGACACAGGGCGATCCTAAAAGCTCACCATGAGCACAAGTGCTCAGGTGAGCTAAAAAAACAGCTCTTAATGAAGTGTTCCATAAATTTCTTTAGCATTGGACATTAACTTAAAATTCTTTGGCACTTATCTTAAAACTTTCTGCTCAACTTTGTTTAATAGTTTACAGATTGTCTCAATTTCTTATGTGATTAAAATAATTACTGAAAAGAAATGTTGTCTATATGTCTGCAGTTCTTTGGGCCCATGTTAACAATTTGAAAACTTTCTGGGATTTCATCATTAGCTGACAGTGAACATTGTGAATGTCAAATGTTTACATCCACCTTAACCCTTTCCTCCATTGACACACCTTTATTGCATGGGCCAACAGTGTAGATCCAGATCAGCCGTCACGTCCATTCCATCTGACCGGGAACTGCATGTTTTTATTTGTTATTTCTGACCAAAGTGTGACCAGTGCAGATCCTTATCAGATGGCACAGATGTGCTGGCTGATCTGGATCTACACTGGTCGCAAATGCGTAAAAATGTGTATATATGGAGGAAAGGGTTAATCCTTTTGCTCCATAGATACACATGATATTCCATATGTGACCAGTGTAGATCTAGATCAATCTGCATGTCCGTGCAGTCTGATTTGGATCTTTAATATAAGTGTAGATCTAATTAAGAAAGCATGAATGGGACAGCTCTTCTGGCTCTTCATTGGTCACCCATGTGATAAATGGTGAATGTATGGAGCAAAGGGTTAATGTCAAGTAAATGTCAGAAACTGATGTTACCATTTAGGTTATACACCACTAATTCAATTTCCATTGACTTCCATTATAACCTTTCATCAATTTCAGAATTTACTATTGGGTCAAGTCCTTAAAATCATACAATTCTCAAGAGAACCAACCTAAACACACCATACAATACCAATTCCACCATAGCATGACCAATAAACTTTTTCGGCATTTTAGCCAGAAGTGTATCACCCCAGTCTCTGCGGAACTTTTGTTTACATTCTGTCAAAAATGATAGCTATTATTAAAGTTGAATTTCTCTTTTTTTTTCATTATCAATTTCATATTATTTGTATTCAAATTACTACAACATCATTATATTTTCTCAAAATAATTTTCTTTTTAAAATATTTATTTTCATTTTCTACCAATCAGGCTTGACTTCCTGTAACTAGTCCGCAAATTCCCTGCACAAAATTATTTAGAGGCCTGATCATCAATATTTAGTGGTGTATAACCTAAATTATGTTTTGTAAACACAAGATCTGTTGAAGATGGTTTCACTGTTTACCTGTACATGCTTATAATTGTGACGACTCTAGTCAGCAAGGTTCCATTCAGCATGCCTACCCGTAGTTATTTTCAGACAGAAAACAAGTTTTCTACGGCTGTTGTTTAATTTTCAATGCTCTAATGGGAAAATGTTACAAAATAAAGTTAGTGAAAGGTTCAAGTGTTCTGAGAGATGATGGATTACAGTGATTGATTTGGATTCAAAATATTGCACAAAATTTGGCACCTAATTTGAAGAGAGCTCTGAATAAAAAACATCTGAAAATATCTAACATCCGAAAATAACTACTTTACGAGTATCTAAGCTGTCTATACTCTTAACTACCCTTTCATTCTCCAAATGCCCTTCTATTCTCTCTAGATACCCAGCCCTTATACATATCTATAAGACTTTTCCAAACAATGCATATTTTATATTTTTGACAAACATACATTACATAGGCATTACCCCTGTACTTGAAGGGATATGGCTTATATCCCAAGGGTGAGCAGTGTAGATCCATGTCAGCCCTCACATCCGTACAGACTGAGATGGACTTTTACTGTTTTCTTCTTGGTCAAAAAAACACAATGAATTTACATCGGTTGCACATCCCATATAAGCCATGTCGATTGAGTAAAGGGTTAAATTGCTAATTTGTGAACTTTTAAAATATGCAATTTGAAATGTGCACTAAATGGTTACAAGCCATTTCTGTGAGCAGACATGCACATTGTCGGATTTCTATCACAATTTAATTCAGCAAACTTTTAGGGACCTTTTAAACATCCATTGTTATGTTCAGTGCTGATTCATGAAAAAAGCTACTTTACTTAATATCAAACTTCTTCAAATAATTAAATTGCTTGAAGATAGGTCTTCATCCCTTTACTCCATATAACTTTGTATAGGGTTTTATCACATGTGCAAAAAGTGTAGATCCTGATTATCCTAATATGATCAGGATCTTCACTGTTTGCTTCTTGGTCATAAATAACCTAATCAATCAAAAATCAAACAGTGTAGAACAGTGTAGAGCCTGATCAGACAGCATAGATGTGCTGGATCTATACTGTTTGCCCATGGATAATAGCAATATCTCATCAAGTTAAGTGTTAAACATAATTTTTTGGCAAGACAACTACTGTTCTCTAGCTATTTTCTGATATATTCATTTACTTTCATCCTTCAGAATCTCTTTGATTGCTTATTACCAATGTCATCAACACAATGTGCTATTTTGCTTCATCTGAAGAAATGTTTTGTTAAATCCTTAGAAAATGCTTCCTGGACTTTCAGTGAAAATCTCATCAAATAGTTTAACAAGTGCATAAATTGTTTCCTGTCAGACATATGATTGATATATTTCTTAATAGCTTCATTAAAAGTTATAAGTTCAGCAATCAGTGAGATTCTGAAATATGCTTATCATCAAGGGTATGGTAGAGCTAATATGATTACTATATTTCAAGGTACAGTATGGAGTTACTGCTAGAAAACTCCTTTGAAATACGATAGTCATTTTAGCTTACCCGACCCACATAATGCAGTATGATATAAACCCAAGGCTAAATAATTGTGATACTTCATGACAAAATGGGGTTCATGGCGTATGCAACCAGTGAAAGCCCAGATCAGTCCATGCAGTCTGATCAGGTTCTAAACTGCTTCATTTAGTCAGAGAAATATTCTTAACCTTTTCCTCCATAAATAAGCTTATGTAGCTTGGGCAAACAGTGTAGATCCTGATCAGCCAGCACAACCATGCCATCTGACCAGGATCTACACTGTTCCCTTTAAGTTATTTTTGACCAAAAAGCGAACAGTGCAGATTCTGATAAGAAGGCAGAGATGTGCCGGCTGATCTAGATCACACTGATCGCACATGCATTAAACCTTTCCTTCATTTATACACATTTTTATGCATGTGCGACCAGTGTAGATCCAGAACAGCTGGCACATCCATGCAATCTGATCAGGATCTGCACTGGTCGCATTTTGGTCAGAAATAACCTAATGAATCAAAAAGGGAACAGTTTAGATCCTGATCAGACGGCACAGATGTGCCTGCTGACCTGGATATAAACTGTTTGCCCACACAATATAGGTGTATCAATGGAGGAAACGGTTAAAATGAATATATAAGGAGTAATGAGTTAATGCATCTATAAAATAGTTTAGATCATTTAAGGACCATGTAAGACACTTATCACAAAGTCCATAAGCCCCATTTTACTACGGTCCATATACATCTCTACTGTGACATTATTACACTGACAGGTGATCGACTAGTGACCGACATGTGACTGATATGTGACTGGCAGCAAAAGCACACTTACCTCCTGATCATTTATTGTAACAAAAGTTAGCATTAATTGATTCAAATTAACAATGCTAATAAGAAATAAAGATTGATGCCAATTTTTATACTAACAAACATACAAAATATGTAGTTTGATGGTGTTTAAAATCTAAATTCTTTCATACAATAATATTTACAACAGTGTGAAGTTTTTCAAAATAGCAAATTTCTGAATGGATTATCAGAGTCATGTGATTGGGTTTCATTTCTTGAAAAAGCAGCTCTGTACTCCTATGCCAATATATATATAACTACTAAATCACTAAATGAGCACTACAGAAAAAGTTTCTCAATGGTTGTAAGTATAACAAGAGTGCCAAACTGACACAAAATACGCCCGTCAAAATGCTGATCATCAAAGTTGCGTAACGATCCGATGAAAATTTTTCGACTTGGAGGGCAGATAGCGCTTATTCAGTTTTTGGACAAGGGCCATAATTCAGGAGTGCCTGGGGGGATTTGGCAGGTTATAGAACTTGGTTGAGATATTATGCCCACCAACATATTCACCAAGTTTGATTAAGACCGGATGAAAACTCTGACTTAGAGAGCCGAAACAGTAATTTTGGACAATTCAAGGGCCATTAATTCAGGAGTGCCTGGGGGCATTTGGCTGGTTATAGAACTTGGTCGAGATATTATGCCCACCAACATATTCACCAAGTTTGATAAAGACTAAATGAAAACTCTTTGACTTAGAGAGAGTAAACCCTTATTTTGGACAATTCAAGGGCCATAATTCAGGAGTGCATGGGGGGATTTGGCTAGTTATAGAACTTGGTCCAGATATTTTGCCCACCAACATATTCACCAAGTTTGATAAAGACAGGACAAAAACTCTTTGACTTAGAGAGTGGAAACCCAAATTTTGGACAATTCAAGGGCCATAATTCAGGAGTGCCTGGGGGGAGTTGGCTGGTTATAGAACTTGGTTGAGATATTATGCCCACCAACATATTTACCAAATTTTGATAAAGACCGGATGAAAACTCTTTGACTAAGAGAGCGGAAACAGTAATTTTGGACAATTCAAGGGCCATAATTCAGGAGTGCCTGGGGGGATTTGTCTGGTTATAAAACTTGGTCGAGATATTTTGCCCACCAACATATTCACCAAGTTTGATAAAGACGGGATGAAAACTCTTTGACTTAGAGAGGGGAAACAGTAATTTTGGACAATTCAAGGGCCATAATTCAGGATTGCCAGGGGGGAGTTGGCTGGTTATAGAACTTGGTCGAGATATTAAGCCCACCAACATATTCACCAAGTTTGATAAAGATCGGATGAAAACTCCTTGACTTAGAGAGCGGAAACCCTGTGGACGCCGCCCGCCCGCCGCAGGTGTTCCCATAATAAGTCCCGTTTTTCAAACGGGCGTATAAAAACTGAATTTTGTTTTTCTGCATTAAATCAATGGATCATCATCATCATCAATCATCATCATCATCAATCATCATTATCATCTTTGCCATTATCATCATCAATTATCAATCATCAACCTAATCATTTAATTAAATGCACAATCAAAGTTTTTATCTTTTCCTACTCACTATTTCATCCAGTACTCTGGTACCAGTTTATTTTTTGCTTGTTTGTTGTTTTTTCAAACTAGGAGAACCCCTAGCAAAGTTTATCCATGTTGTTGTGCATCTTCATTGAATAATATCATTGCACAAATTAATGCCTGCAGAATTATGGAATTACAGAATTAGTTTATACTACAGTATCCTATTTCCAGGCAAAGACCAAATGATAATGCTATCTGTTTGTAAGGGGGATGATTGCTTTCAATAATTAAATCAGATTGCTGTATCAAGCTTTAAACTATTTACATTTTGGGTTAAAGGGAAAGGAAAATCAATGTTTAATCATTGAGCTACTTGGGAAGATCGTTAGTTCTCACCTTTTTCTGTACAGGTTGTTGCGATTTGATGAAGAATGTTTCTATATGATGTTCCTGAAGGTACGCATTGCGGTCCCCACCGTGACCCGGCTCAACCTCATATTCCCCGTGCAAGTGATCCAATGTCTGCTTCGTTATGTGCACTCGCCTGTAGTAAAAATCAAAGTAATACGAAAACTATAAGACTATATGGGTCATGTCTAGTTATGAAAACCTTATTTTTCTTCAATGGAGTTAGTTCCTATTACAATGTACTACAATATACTGAATTATTCTTATTTTATTGAAAAACATATTTGGATGTTTGAAGACAGTAAGGAAGTCTCTCTGTGCTGTTCGACAGTAAAGACATGGCTGTCACTGTAAATGACACCAGACTGTATTAAAGAAGACCTACACAGAGTTTTCAGACACATGCTTCACTGTTGAAGACAACTTGTCAGGACACAACTGCCTTGTGCAGGATATATACTATACTCATCAACCTGTTAACTGACATGTTGACAGGCTTCAGGAATATATTTCAAGAAAATCTCTTAATAAAATCAATTTTTGTTAGTTTTCAAAATTCAAATATGCAAGAAAAAGAATCTTTGATATGATAGTGTAACTAATAAAGGGTCTTATCCCTTGGGACAACAGTTGTCACTCAGGCTTTTTTATCTGTTACTTCAGTATACAGTCCACACTCGTTGTGTCGAACTCGCCGGGACTGTCGATTTTAATTCGAGTTATCCGAAGTTCGACACATCCGAATTGACGCCAATGAACGTATAGTATACCGTATATGCTTCTTATCTATCATGAATATGCGTGTGTATGTCTAAATTATATCAACATAACATCTCAATGCATTATTCTAATAACATTTAAACCAAACATTTTTTGTATATATCAAAACAAAACAATGAAACAAATTATGAAATTGATTTTATTTATTACATGTACATAAACATAGGCTAAGTATCATTGTCATCATAAAATTAAATAATCAATGTTCTCGCGCTTGACCTCCATGATTGCCGCATACCTTGTTTCATAATCTTTATCTTTGAGCGTTCTTTTTGTGCCTCTTTTTGTTGAGGAGAATTGACTACATTTGGATCAGTCATTTTTGCATGTGTTTTCGTAAAGGGATGCTTGCATATTTTAAGGGCACGATGGTCGTAATTAATCGCTGTTTGTCTTTAATTGCCATTAAAAATATCTAAATGCATAAATGCATTAATTGAGTGAACATTTTACAAAACACACAATCATTATTGATTATTAAATAATCATGACAGTTTGCCTACCTGACAAGCTATCACTTTGATGATAACACGCGCATTGTTCGACCACTTCGATTTTCACACTTCGACTTATCCGATGTCTTTACATAGGATAATTGAGCCGGCGGGTTTAAAATTTAGTTCGACTTATCAAAACATTGTTTAAGTCGAATTCGACTTAAACGGCGTAATATTATATGTAAAAAGAACAAATTTTGACGGGACCGAGAAATTAATTCGAGATAACCGATGTTTCGACTTAAGCGAGTTTGACACAACGAGTGTGGACTGTAGTATGTTAACAATAACTAGACAGTCATGTGACAGACAAGTAATATTAACCCTTTGTTCCATATATACGTATTTTTACGCATGTCATTGTGCGACCAGTGTAGATCCAGATCAGCCAGCACATCTGAGCCATCTGATCAGGATCTGCACTTGTTGCATTCTGGTCAAAAATAACCTAATGAATCTTAGAGCGGACAGTGCAGATTCTGATCAGATGGCAAGGATGTGCCAGCTGATCTGGATCTACACTGTTCGCCCACGCAATAAAGGTGTGTCTATGGAGGAAAGGGTTAACAATAACTAGACAGTCATGTGACAGACAAATAATAATAAAATATCATTCAAAAGTGAACAGTTTTACAAATTTGATTTTGCTCCTTTCCTTTATGACACACTGTAAAATGTTCAACTCACCCTATATGCACTACCATCATAATTGTTTAAATACAGAGTATCACATGACGTTCTACTGATCCATTATAAGTTATATAGATTCTTATTATGTTTACCCAGGTAGGCCTCCAGACTCCATGGCGTTTGCTAAGGTGACGTCATTACTCCACACGTCATACTGCCATTTCTTCAGACCAAGCACGCCACAGAGTACCCGTCCTGTGTGGATACCAACTCGCATGTTCAGGTTCACACCAGTCGCCTCACACACTGTGCTGAAATCAAATTTACTTCAATAGATTATAGAATAACCATCTTTTTGTGCTTAAATTATTAGTATATATTGTCTTTTATATTCTAAACTAATTCACCATAGGAAAACATGGTTATCAGCCAAAAAATGAAATACTTTTAGTTTGCCTTCATATGACACATCTGGAAGTTTTTAAAATTTTATTAGCTTTAAAAACAAAAAATCATATGTTTTGGGGGATACTACAATAAAACAACTTATTATAATCTTTCAAGTGCTTTCTGTGTCACTAAAATTCATTTTATTAAAACTTTTATTTCATTAATTATGACTTTATCCCATGTGAAACAAGTGATGCTTGCATTTGTGCCATCAAATTAGGATCTACACTGCTGACTATTGAATGATTTTATATTTTTTGGGGCAAAAACAGAACAGTGTAGATCCTGATCAGGTTGCCATCCACCGTGCAATCACTCTTCAAAGAAAATATGCCAAGTGCTAAATAACTTAATAACTGTTAGTAAGTACAAGCTGCAGGAATTATTAATATAATACCAGCAGCTAAGGTTGTCTTAAACTGGTATCTTTGTACATAGTTCATATATGCAATAATATCAAATATCAAATTGCATATCAAAAAGGGCATCTGCTATTAAGTCTGAAAACTGTACCAGAAAGACAACATTTAATGAACATTGAATTTGTATAATTTAATAACAGCTTAGTCTTCTGCTAAATTTTGTACTATATTGCCTTGCACACATAACATATTGGTCTGACAAGAACCAATTCAATTAAATTCAGTTCAATTCACATTTTATTTATTGTTTCAGGTTACAACAAAAATGAACATTTGATATCAATAATAATTATCTGACAGTCATGATTAGCAAGGTGAGATAACTCCAGTGTACCTACTCTATAGCCTCGATCATGTCCATGCCCATCTCCACACAGCACTTGGCATGATCATCTGTCTCCACTGGCAGCCCGCTCACACAGTAATAACAGTCTCCAAGAATCTTGATCCTCAAGCATTTGTTATTCTACAAATTATAAGGAAAACATTGCAGTTACGGATTTAAACACTAGTTTTGACTATGCAATGAAAGAAAGCTGTAAGGACCAAATTACTTTTCTGATTTGTCCATTCAGCATAAAAATATCTATAAATATGACAATGTAAGTGCTGTTGTATTGTTGTTGTTTTTTTAACATTTTTTGCTAAGAATGTTGCACATCGTTTGTGAATGACGTACAAATTCACTTGTGTGTAACACTGGTAGGCAGATCAAAAGAGATCAAAGCAAAGACAAGTAGTAATAAGCTAACATTTTTTTAATTGTACTTGACAATATCATCATATAATATAAACAGCAAGGAAGGTTTTCTACAACAGCATTACTTAATGTTCAGTGCTACCAGTTTGCACATGTGCCATATAGCCTGGATCACTGTATTAGCGATGTATCAATATAAGTTATTTTTTTCTGTATTTTGGTGAAAAAAAACTAACATATCAATATCATATAACCACGAAATGACGAGTTGGACATATCTGGGTCAAATACCGAAACGCATGACAAGATAACTAATTTACCCTGGTAATTTTTTTTTTAATATAAAATCATTGATAGGGCCTAATATCAAATAACATTCATAGCAATAAATATCAGTTCAAATTCGGATTCAAATTCAATTCAATTTTGTTCAGTAAATTTATTCAATTTCTATCGGTTCGATCCGATTCGCTATAATTTACCCTGGTAATATAGAGTCTAGAGATGTTTCGATAATACGGAGTCCGAGTACTGTTATTCGCTGCATTTAGGGAGACAACCCTTCCCCTTCTCACAGGTTCTCTTAGTTCAATATATAAATAAAACTTAATCTCCAAAAAATTCGTCAGTAAAATATTCATCTGCAGCCGCTCAAGAGCTTTAATCCAACGGTTTAGTAGACGTATACATGTTACAAATGGCGTTTAATATCAAAGGGAAGTAATTGTAAGCTTGAAACTTGTGACTGGGTGGGTTAATGTAGCAATATATGGTACCTTTGCAAGCTCATCAAATTTGCCGAATAATTCGTTTAATATCTTGACCAGATTCTCCGCTGAGCAGTGGGATGATAAACTTGTAAATCCAACAATGTCTGCAAACAGGATGCTGAAAATGAAAACAGACGAATTCGTTAAACTGAATTTGCTGCAATGTTTATCCTAATCTAGCCGATGTAGAAACACTGTTTTAGGTGTACTGTAATTCAAACAGTTTTCTTGAAAAAAAATATCGACTAGAGTGTAAATTCAATATTTCTTTATCACGAGTAGTGAATATATGTGTTAATCGTTTACAATCACTAATATAAACACAAGTAGGCTAGCCGTATGTAGGCCTATATACCGGAGGAAGAAGAGAGTGGCCCGGGGTGGCGCAGCAAAATGTTACACCCCAATCACATTGATGAATTCATTTTGAAATGTGGAAAATGTGTCCATTAGACATTTACCTAGCACATTCATGTCGCTTTATATCTGGCCCATAGACCATTTACCTAACACATTTATGTCTCTGTTTGTTTGACCAGACCATTTACCTAACACATTCATGTCGCTTTTTATTTGGTCAGTAGACTTTTTTACCGAACACACATTCAGGTCGCTTTATATGTAGCCGCTAGACCTAACACATATATGTCACTGTTTGTTTGAGCGGACTATTTACCTAACGCATTCATGTCGCTGTATGTAGATTCTGTGGAACATCCCCTGATGTGGTGACGTTATGTCGTTCTTCATCTCTAAGGCAACATGCTGTGGAAGGACGCTCAGTAGAAGCTTTTCCTGCAATTAAAGAACATCTGATTTTGTTTCCGGGCCTTTATATAACATATAAGCCCTTATTTTGTACAACAGACTGCATTTTGACCCAAGGGATTTATTAAATTAACACAGATGTTTCTTTTAAAAAAGGAAGTACGAGGCAAGGGGAGGGGCGGGGCGGGGAATGTCTCGATGAACCCGTTAGTTGGTCTATTTTAGTGTTCAGTTAAAGCATGTAAAATACATACTCGCGCGCGAGATGCCTGCAGTATTAAAACAACCACAACAATTTAGCGAAGTCTTAGAAAACTAGAATGTGTCCTCGGACACTGATCCCCCCACTGCAACAACAACAAAGGGGCATAACTCTGGCAAAAAAGGTCGCAGGAAAAAAATTCTTTACGATCATCCACACCTGCTTGATCATCTGTGAAAATTTGAAAGAAAAACAATCCGCCTGATCGTTTATGAAGAGTTTATGCCACAAAATTCGGAAACGTCCGGACGGACGACATACGGACGGAGGGCTGTACGTACGTATGGAAAAGAGGAACTCTATCTGCCTCCCAATTCGTGGAGGCATAAAACGCAAATCTCTCTAAAAGCCAGAATTCATTTTTCGGAGAAACAAGAGACACGTAGGTCTACATATATGTAAAATCATATACTATGGGGAAACACGCGATCAACATAATCTCTAAACAAAAGTAAATATGTGAAACTGATGTAGATTTCGT